>UZAE01012012.1:0-44149 GCA_900617975.1 Rodentolepis nana
TGAACGTAAACGTGCAAGAATGCCGTTAGATATTAAAATATGGAGTGCGTGATAGACTTGCCTCCACGTGGTGCAACCTGAGCAACGTATGCTCATACGGCAAAAAAAATCTGTCAGTAGTTGACTTCTGACTTCAAATTACCAACACCCCACTGTGTGCCATATTCGACTACTTTCACATTACTCACCTCACCTTTTTTCTACCTTTGTGTCTCTCTTTTACACCATTGAAACACTGTTCTGTTCCCTCCTCCCTCTCGAATTTTTTTCAATTTGATGTTCCTTCCCCTCTGTGAAGCCTGAAGTCGCCTAAAAGGCTAATGAAACTATCAAAATGCCTGCCGTTTGATATAAACAAATATTAAAATGTAGTTAAGGTAACATTTTTGACCTCTGTCGGGTCTACAATTTCTTAATTGCATTTAAATTTCCTCAATCCTCACGATTATAAAATTTCAATCTAATTAGCTATTTATTTTCGTATTATTTTACAAATTTCAAACTCAAAAAAATCTAGACTTTTAAAATTGCACAATAACTTAAAAAATAATGAATCTTCCAAATGCCTTCCTTTGATTGTCATTTATTCGCAGATCTTTTATGAAAAGTAGAAAAATCGCTGTTGCTGCATTTAAGAAAATATTTCCGCTCCATGCAATTTTTCGAATTAAGGAATGGAATTTGAGCTCAATGAAAACCGAATTAGCTCAATAAGGTTTTGGGCAAGGAAACTTTGAGTGCTTCATTTGATTCAGGTTGTTCGCCATTCACTTCAAGAGTATGACTAATGCCTCGCTGACTTTGAGCTGTTTCCTCTTCTCCTTTGTCAGAGCACATTGCTTCGTTGATTACATTATTTCGATGTTCAATTAATCCTCATTATTTGAACATTGAAGAGGTCACTAAAGTAGCTCAACAGGAACTCTAAAGAGTTTCGTAAAGATTTGTAATATGAAATATTCGCAGAAAGGTTAAATATCATAATTATGTGTGCTTGGTAATTTACATTCTTTTGAGGATATATTTAACCCTTTATATATATCTAATATATCTTTAGTTTCTCCAGGTGTTTTCATTGCAAAATTGTAAAGCTATCAGTTTTCGCGAAGTTTTGGGTATAAATATCTCGTTGATGACTTAACTCTTTAAAGCCTTAAAGACCTTGCGGGCCACTTTCAAATTAAGCTCTAATGGGGCTAGACTCGTAACAGAAGGCGCTATTGGCGTTTGAAATATGTTCAATACGTGTCTATGTAGCCTTTGGCTGATACACCACCAAAACTTATCCCGTTAGTCAAATGTGAGTGCGTTGAAGAGCTAAAAGTGTTCCTTCACAAAAAAAGCGACTGAGAAAAGGCTTTTTCTATTTAATTCAGTCCCAATAAAAGTGGAAATACGGTTTGGGATTCATTCATATATTTTCTCCAATATATTAACATTTAAATAAGTGTTAATATGCCAATATTTTTACCCCAACCAAAATGCCACAAGAAAGAATACGAACTTATTGTATTGCCTATGAAGATCGAAAAAAAATAATTAGTGATGTTAAGTTCCAACGTATACTACTTTATTTAATTTCGGTAGGCGTTGAATGGCCCCCCTTTCAACTTTTCAGTGCCTAGACGTATTGTAGCTCAATATTCATTATTTATTCCCTGTGATTTTAGGTACTTTCAGACAGTTGAAACTAGCAGACACTGAGCAAGGCAGAGCTTGTAAGGTTCAATTCAAGATAAACTCTCCTTTATTAGTAAATTCTAATGTTGCCCAGTAATTGTTTCTAAATTGGCATATACAATTGGGGTAAATTGGAAAAATTTAAATACTTCATTATATAAATTCAGAGGGAAAAATAGACGCTAGGGGAATTTTAGTATTTGTCATATCTGTTCAAGGATTGTAAAAGTTGTGTAGTTGAAACCAGAAATAGGCATTAACTATATCTTTCAATTTTTCACCAATTTTCAACCGTTTTGCAGGAATTTTCAATTTTTCGTTTTTTAAAAATACCATTTGGAAAGGCGCTAAATGTCAAATTCAGTGTTATACTTTCATTTGGAATAACAAAGAATTGGCTAAATCATCGAATTCTCCAAGGACTTGGGTAATGCTAAGACATGGATCAGTTGTGCAAATGCAGCTATTGGAATTGACAACCACTCTGGTGAAGTCTGGTAGGTGAGATCGAACGATGAGTATAAAATAAGTGTCAAGAGTAAATGTGATGCCACCTTCATAAGAGTGGTGCGATTGGCTGGTAAAAATGTTAATGTGATTGCTATGTCCATTTTAAGGTCATTAAAAGAAATATGTATGGGCTTATGCGCACCTGACCTCTTCATAAAGTGTTATCTTGGGAAAATTCGTACAATGTATATGTGCATAATTGTGTCACTTAGTTGTTTCTAGATTGGATTGCTTGAAATAGTACAAAACTGCAGTCATAATGGGTTAGAAGATAGGTGAAGAACTTCACTCTAAAACATTGAACAACTATTGAAGGCAGAAAGTATTCTGAATTCAGAATCGTAAGGTTGCTCCGAACTTGGACGCGATCTCATTTTCAACGCGATTGGTTATTCGTATAAAGCATTAACTTTATGAACTGTTTTCTCATGACTGTCTGTTTACATTATCTGATTTAACAATTGACGATTTCATTTTCACCATCGATCAGCAAGATCTTAACGCCACACCTACAACGATTTTTTTCACCAAAACTCCCCCCCCCTTTTTCAACTCAATAGTCGCCTTGTCTTTACTCCTTCCTTTCCAGCTCGACTCTCACACTGTATTTTTATCATTTCAACGGTACACTGATTTTTCATCCATGAACATCTACTTTACCACTCGTATAGTCAAGGACTTTAGTGAACACCCCATCACCCACAACTTCTTTACCATCTGCCTTTAAAGTCCCCAGACGCCATAATCGTTCCCTCTTCCCCCACCCCCACCCCCCCTTCACCCCACCCCCCACCAATTCTAAAATCTATGCCTAACTTTATATTGGGTAGAAGTCAGGAGTTGAAAACTGTTTTTTCATCACATCTCACTCAGTCTTTTAATATGCAATTTTAAACTTTACACTAAATATATGCAAGACCGAAACGAAACCTACATCTCATTGTTGCTTAATTGGGCTCAATTATAAAGAAATTTTAAAAATCTAATAATTTACAGACCCGAATTAGGAAGGAATGAGGGGAGGGGGGTTGATAACTCTATTACCATTGGAGATGTAGTTAGGGGAAAAAAGTGGCCTCGTGTGAAGAAAAGGAGACAAAATTGTTCCTTTTCTAGAAATGGAAAATGTGCAGCAGAATTTCCGACTTTACTATTGCAATGATTAGTGAGTTTGTGGTGAATGGCTTGCTGGATCTTTTTTGGAAAACGAAAAAGCAATTCATTTCAAATTGAGAAATTTTGATTTTTTTTCTAATTCTAGTTAATGAATAAGCACGCAGTCTTGCCAAATAGAAGAACTTTTACTCTCTGAACAGAGTCAGTTCAGATGAAAATCAATGACGAGACTTTTTACCTCTTTATTTTCTCTTGGAGTCTAAAAGATCTATTTTATGTTCGTCTCATAGAAAATCCTCTGGATGAGCAGACCACCTGAATAGTTTAGTTGTGAATGAAATTAAAGATTGAATAAACACAAAAAAATGAAGTCAAATGTTGTGAACTTTGGCTTTAGTACAATTTTGAGAGTAATAAGTTGCTTACTTTGCCATAAGGGTTGACAATTTGCTCTGTAAAGCTCAATTTCATAATATGATCTCTGGTTCATGGGGGAGTTACGAGTGGTTCTTATTCTGTTTAAGAACCACTGTTGTTAGAAAAAGTGGTTTATTATATTAATGTTGATCTCTTAAATGAATAAACCGTTTCATCAAAAAGATGTCTTGTGTGATGGGCTAGACTACGATGCTACTATTTTCAATCTTTTTCACTAAACTGTGATTAAATAAATTACAAGTTAATTGTCACGAATGCTATTACTCATAAAACTTCAACACTTTGTTATAAAGACCTTGTGTTATTGTGGGCATGTACTAGATGGAATTCGCGTACAAGAAAACGTATTTTTAAGTTGCCCCATTGTTGAATATCGATTATTGATGACTTTTAGTTCAATCCCTCAGCGAATATTGAGGAGAGAAGTCTTTTTTGATTGCCTACTAATAAAAAAAAGAAATTTGGCTTAGCGAAATATTGTTAGTGAACTGTTTATTGCTGGAGGGCAGAACATCATTTCACAACATCAAGCAGATCTAATTTTAATGAGTTTAAAATTAGGATTCACTATCTCCATATGAGCATAGATATTTTTTTGAAAATCTGAAATTTTCTAACCGCAATAAATTCATTTATTATTGGTGATAGTGCTATCGTGTTCTATTTATTGATTTTTTGCTTGTTTATTACCATCTTTGTAGAGCATGCAACAGATTTCACCCACCCCAGCCTCACACTCCGTTAGTTAATATACTGATAATAGAAGATAAATTGAATAAGTGGAAGTTAGTGCAAAATTGAAGTAACTTGAAAAAACTACCACGGAAGTAAAGAGCGCAGTGAAAACGACAATATTTAAAGCTAGTAGCCTTTGTAGACGAGCTGTAATTTCACATTTTATTTTATTCCTAAGGTTCGGTTACGGTATCCGATAAGGAGGGGTAGATCATTGCCAAAATGTTCACGACAAAATTGAATAAGACTTAATATTTAATGCGTCGACGATATACAAAAATAAAGCAGAAAATTAACATACAACCACACTACAAGCAACCAAAATTATTGTGTACCATTGAAATTTTAATTGATTGCTTGGAAAAAAAGGCAAGAAGCCTGATCTACCATTGTATAACTTAATTCCTTGGCTGTTTCCGTCAAGGCCGATAAAAAGAATGCATTTAGTTAGCGTTTCTTGAATTGCCTGACACACTGTTAGCCACTGTTGGGGTACCCTTCACCGAAAATCAACTACACATTAGATCTGTTAGATAAAACAGGTTGAAATCGCAATACCTATAACAATAAATATACTATCATCAATGAGAAATTATATTGACACTGCAATGTGCCTTAACTTAGCAAAATTATCATATCTCAGCCCAATTAAGGTTATGTTAACTTATTCTTAAACAGAAGTCTTCTGTACTTGATATATATTGCATGAATAATATTTAAAATCACAAATTCATAGCCATCTTAAAATCACTTTATTCGAAATTCTTAATAGATTTTTTCATTTACAAACAGCAAAAATAGTAGCTTTTGAAATAAGATATTTGAACTAGTACTTCTTTGCAAATACATGAAATATATTTCGAAATGTCCGATTGTTGAATATTAGGTTAATCGTCATTAAATTTATTAATATTTTGACCGTTTTAAACATTTCATTAATAGAAATGCGTCAGCGTAAATCAGTAAACCCAGATGTCTAATTATTTTAAGTTAACCTTCAAAACACTTTCTTTGTAGAGTTGTTATAAATAATAATTCACTCAGGGTCGGAGCGCTTTATTTAAACTAGTAATGACCAGAAAAAAGTCGAAAGCTTTTCGTCCAAGGAACTTAGATCAATCATTTAACGTAGAGAAGGCCGGAATGGATTCTCTTTCCTATGGAAGACTCATTCTTCTAGGGTGCGTTCATTCACTTTATTATGCTAAGTGAAATTAATTCTACTTTAAATGTTTTACTATGTATTTAAAAGTAATCGTCCCTACTACTATTACCAAATATTAACATCTAGTTTTACTTTATTCAAATTAAAAAACATCATACTAACATGCTCAGTACCTTTTATAAGTTTATATATTTTTATGTTTTATTACCGTTCTTGTTCTTTCTCATTCTTATTTTTAGAACAAACGGGGCAGCCACTAGACCAGAGGTTAATAAGAATGGTAATAGATGTTTGGAACTTTGTCAAAGACCAACTTCGAATGGAGTCTCTCCAGGTCCTGTGTCCTTCGTCCCAGATTCAACCAAATCCGAAGTACGCATCCTAGTTTTTTTCTTAACTGATAATAATCCGAGCATAGTTTCAATTCTGCCTTCTTCGTGTTATCAAAAATTTGTATGTGACATTGTTTATCTTTCGACCAGTAATTAATTTTTTTGCCATACCACTGAATAGTTTGTTTTAACTCTAGGTGTTTATATGTTGCCCTGTGGTTTTGTGGATCACTTGACTGTGTTAGTCAAAAACATAATACGATTAGTATTGTCCAATCTCATATAACTTGCTTGTTTGCGTAAGGTAGTTCCTTATCTAGTTTCAATTGTTCTTTTTGCTGAATTCCCCGGAAATGAACTTTAATAAGTGGTACTTTCTTGTCAAAGTTTCCAACTTCAACTTAATTATGTAATGCCTCCATTTTTTAATATTTCGGAGAGCAACTAAATAGTGAATTGCATTC
The DNA here is from genome assembly GCA_900617975.1 of Rodentolepis nana. Lineage (NCBI taxonomy): Eukaryota > Metazoa > Platyhelminthes > Cestoda > Cyclophyllidea > Hymenolepididae > Rodentolepis > Rodentolepis nana. The sequence goes on from UZAE01012012.1 coordinate 6,441, forward strand.
ATATTATTAACGTGGATTTCGTAATTCTCTTTTTGATCTTTTATATTACGTAATAGTTCTGTGGATCCGAATATCAATTTCAACACATTACTTGGTATATTATATTTATGAAAGTAACAAAAAAAATTAAATAGGGCGGTATTTGTTCTATATATCTTTGTTTAAAGGTAGTTGAAAGCCTTTTGGTCTATTTGATTTTTGTTTTGATGATTACTGGATATAATCGAATCACATATAGGCATATAACACTATGTATACTCACTTATCCCTTCAAATTCATGCATTTCTAGAAAACAAAGTTTAAGAAATCGCACCTCTAATTTGCTTGCAAAATTTGGTTTAATTTTATTCAGTGCTGAAAAAAGTTGAGGAGCTGTTTGCGTGGAAATAAATCTTAAGCCATTGCCATAAGTGTCTGCTTGTAATTTCTCTTTTACCTCACGTTGAGAATATCTTTAAATTATTTACTAGCGTATTTTTCGCTCCAATTTCTATATTTTGTTTTTGTCATTTATCCTGTGTTATTTTAGTTTAGTGCAGTTGCTGGGTCTATTCTACAATTGATTTGATCTTATTTCCTACAGTTTTACAAATTGGGCTAGAACCGCTTTTCTTAAAAGTGAGATCGACTTGATCACCTGATTGATTTCATAGTTGGTCCGTGTACTATTGGTTTACTTTGTTTTCAATTTTTTTGTGCGTGGACGTTTGATGTAAAAGTATTAGCCGCCAAATACGACTGTAGTGTTTGTTTCGCTTTAATTGTTTCTTGTGCTCACCTTTTTGTATTCATGGTTTGGTATCTTCGTGTGACAATGTGCTTAACTTTATTATTCTTGGTTTCTCATTTAGTCATTTTGTTGTTAGGTTGTTACAAATCCCAGTCGACATGCCGTTTCCTATACTTTCAATCGCACTAATACGGTTGTGGTGGAGTATGTTCCAGATCCAAACATTGATCTCTTTCAGGTATGCCTCTTTTTGCACTTTTTACTTTTTTGTGGCTTTTTGTAATTGGCCAACAGCAGGAATCAATTTAGTGAATTTGGCCAAAATCGATATGCATGGGGGATTGCATGGATCGTTTCAGTTCTTCCTTATCTATAATATGTTAATTATCCTCAAATATTTAATTATTAAATCCTCCTGCTGCTATATTATTAATTATTTCATTAAGCGTGTCTTAAATAAATGTTTACTTTCAAATGGTACGATCGTAGATTTTCTATCCTGTTTTGAAGGACTTTGGCGGTTGCATTTTTTTCCTTTCAAATCATTGCCAATCGTTTTTTTTATTTTCTAGAAAAATACTGTAATAAAATAATATTCTTCTTTAATTTAATTGAATTACATTTTCAGATAACTCTAGTTAGCTCTCTTATATCAATCTAGTATAGAGTAGTAGTCCTCGGACACTCTGGTGGGAGAAGTGTGTATCGGGTTGGCAAGATCAACTCTTCATTTTCAACCAACTAGTTAATATGCTCTGAGCATGAACTCACTCAAGTTCCTGAAATTTGAGATTTGATTGAATGGACTGTTGCTGTGAGCTGCATGCTCAGCCTAATAAAGCGAACGGACTGCAAGGCTCTGCAGGTATCCTTTATTCCTTTCTACCTTTTGATCTCCCCACTATCCTCCTTTCCTTACTGGACTATTTTACAGCTCTCTGTACATGTTTCCAATGGTGAGAAATTATTAATTTTGGGATATCCCACTTGCTTGTGTTTTTTGTTTAAAATGGGTCGACTTATTAGTTGTAATTGATTAGGAAGAACTCAATATACTCCGCGATGTGTTTATAACTGACCCAGTAGTGAATCCAGAATCTGGGTATCTGAACTTTACACCTGTGTATAGCTTCAAATATCCTAATCTTTGAAGCAAGGGCTATATGATGTCGATTTCAATTACTTTCACTTGGTTCTTTTTTCTGTGTCTAGCGTATTATTGTAATTACATATTTTACAAACTAATTCCGGTTTGTTTGATTGATTGGCGCGAGAGTATTCTTTACAGTTTCAACTGAGTGGCTAGTTTAATCTCCTCTCTCCCTCTCTTATAATCAAAATTATTGAAAGGTTAATTCCCTTTATGAATCCCCGCAAGCTTAAAGAATATGTCAAGTTATCGGCACCCTGTGGTGGTAATGGGCCGCTACAGAAGTTCATTCTTGTGTGACGAAAACTGTCATGTCAAACTCAAGGCCATAAATTGCTTTATGGGTCTCAGGAGGTTTATGTAACAGTGAGCGAGTTTTATTCGTTATTGAAATTTACGATAAGTTCTCTTGCGAGTTCTTTTTCATTTGCACCTTTTTTATTCAAATGCAGAGTTGCTTATCAAACGCCAAGTGCCCATTTCCTTAGTTTAATGCCAGCTAAGCTGTAAGTACTAGAATATAAGAAGAATCGTAAGATAATTTGTAGATTATCTGCAATCCTAAAGAATTATTTTAATTCGCTTCATTTTGATTCGGCAGAGAGTATTTTCCAAATCTGTTTTCCAAAGAGGCTTTGGTTCCCGTCCTTCCCCCACCACCGTCTCTGTTGTAAATGTTGTGTTAGAAGCCATTTCCCTCTTATTAATTAAACCGCCTAGAAACACTGAATTATTTCTTCTGTACGATTTATGGACAATTTTCTATTGTGAGGTGAGTGGTGTTAGGATTTTACATCATGATGCAAATATACGTCAAACCTTCGTGTGGAGAAGTTTGGGTTATTGTTCGCCGAAAATATGGGGGTGGGGCCAGTCAGAGCCATGGAAATCTCTTTTGTGAGAGAAGTGCAGTTGCTTCACGAAATAGAAATAACGTCACGTAAACGTCTAGAAAGAAGCTGAGTCCAGCAATGAACTGGGTTCCTCGCGTGAAAAGGAAGTGACATGTGGAATATGTGTAGGCACTGGTGGTTTGATTATCATAAACCTAAATATGCACTATCAACCGGTAGGCTCCTTTGTCTAGTAAATGGGTGAAGACTTGATGGCCAGATTCTCCATATGAAGACCTGGATGTCGAAAAAGGGGATAGATCTGAAAGAACATCAAATGGAAAAACTTGTCGACCTGATGATTCCAGAGCTAAGACGAATTGGAGTACTAATTCTCAGGCTCACTTCTCTCCCCTCCCCCATAGAACCTCCCTCTGTAATCTATCACTTCCCGTGTTTGCATATTCCTCAAGGACAAAAGGTTGGTAATCTTACTGGCCTGCCGAAGAAACTAAGTAACTAGAAGAGTCAAAATAATTAATGATTTTTCCCTCCACTTATTCGACTTGTGGTATTTGCTTTTGATCTTACAGATTGGACGCTATAAATCACCCATTATCGATTTCCTTATTGGAGATGTCCCTTCACCGACTGAGCGTTCGAGTCCAACATCGAATGGACATGGTAATGGTTCATTCCTGGAGAGATCTCGAGCTAGTATCTTCTTCGGTATGTTTGACAGATCCTCTCCTACGCCAAAGAAACCTGCTGGCTCTCTGTCCACTGTCTCTCGATTCGCCTGCCGAATCGATATTGATAGAAGACATCCGCATGAGGCCCGCATTTATGCTGCGGGATTCGATACACGGAATAATATTTTCCTTGGTGTAAGTACTTTATCTGTAACTAGTAATTGATCTATTTTCGTCGTTTAAATAATTGGTAGAGATTTAAGATATTCCTTTATCGCAAATGGCAGGCTTACTGATAGTTATCATTAGCTCTTTAGTTGATTTCGGGTTTCACAGAGGGGAGGTACTTCAGAGTCACAAAAATTCGAAATGGGGGGGGGGACAGAAGAGCGATTCACAGATGTAAAAGAGACAGACAGACACAAAGGCAGAAAAATAGAAAGGTAAGATGAGTACTCCCGGTTTTTAGATATGTTTCGTGTTGCTTCCCTTTGCATGTACGTTTGACCCTCTGCAATACCTAACAACTCAAAGTTCACTCGAACGTCGATTAATTTCCTTGTGTTTGGTGACGAAATTCTCGTTCTTTGTAATTTTATCATTCTTGTTTTTTTTGGAAGACTCGAAGCAACAGAAAATTGGTTACATGGGACTCTTGTTGAGGTTGGCGCCTGATGGATGGTAACTTCATGGAGAGTGCAATAGCATATCATGCCTTTCTACATACAGAAGGCAGCTTTACAAATTTCCTTTTCGTTAGAATTCCGCTGAAGTGCGGCTTTATGCTTTAAGTGCCAAGCTTTTTAACCACGACAACCGGGTTAAACCAGATATTTACTTGGCTTCTAAGTTCATATTCCTTAGCCATTATTTCTCTACTTTTCATCGAAATCTGGGAACTCAAAAGGAGTTTTTGGATAAGAATACTATGAAGGCTTTTTGCTACAGCCCAAGGGTGACCTTCGAATTCCCCAATGGGAATCACGTGCCATGGTTCTGCGAGATAATAATCTTATGATTAGCCCTGTCGCAGAGTATAAGGAAGCTTTAAATGTGTCTTCGCGTTTGATGATGGACCGTAATTTGGGGAAGAGACTTGCCACATTCAAGCCAGTTTTCTTCTGTTTGTTCAAAATCCATTTCGGCTGTTGTGCATTCCGATCACTAACAATATGCACCGATTAGTCTATGGGCCCGTTGATCTGGACAGGGGGGGAAGTTGGCGCTCGCAATTTTCGAATAAGGAAGCAATTGCGCTCTGTTGTAATTTGCTACGTTTGATTGGTTACGGTCAACTGTTTCTGGTTGGCTGGAATTCACTCGTGAGAGAAAATGAAAGCTCCCCTCGTCTAAATGGCCTTGAATTGTCGATAGACCAATTAGGGCGAAAAATTGAAGCAAATGATATTATCTGGGATTCAATTTGAAGGCTCAGTCATTGAAATAGATTCTAATCTACTATCAGTGGTCGTAATTACTAGAGCGTCAAATAGTTTAATTACCGTCATATTAGAAGAAGATTCAAATTCAACTTTTTAGCTAATTGGGGGAATTCATAATCACTACCTAAATTGCAGTTAGGTTAGAAAATTGGATGGTATTTGTAAGGTATAATAAATCTTACGTCAGAATCAATTCTAAAGATATATTTGTGCACCTAACATTATCCCATATTTATCATGCTGATGAAAGCATCTGAAAATTAGGTTCTAACTCGATATGCGATCTCTTATACGCTGCCCAGAGTTAAAATTGGCAATGTGCGATAAAGATCATCCCATAGTCTCTCATAGCTTTTTCTCTCTCTCTCTCTATGTACAAACTTTTGAAAGCAAAGTATCCTACTGTTTCATTCATACCCTCTTTTGTATTGTTAAATAAATTGGCTTATTATTATAATTATTATCGGAGGATATAATAATGGCAAGGGATCATTTTCTTAACTAGTGGATTGGACAAATGGCCGAGAAACTGAGCCCATTTAGGAGGAGGTAGATATTAATTAAAATTCGGAAAAAAACATGTAAAGGACAGAAAGGAGCATGTTTCAGTAATTAGAAAATCGGTTATCGATTTAAAAGATCTCACCTAGTCCTGGATTAACCCCAAATGTCTTTGAAGTACAGTGGAATATCGATTAAATTTGAACTAAAAAGCGGCATAGACAGAGACGTTACCATTTCATTTTCTTACCTAGCACGCACTTTGGGTGTCTGTATTTGAATACATTTAGTGCAAAGGATTATAAGGTTTAATTCCGAATTCTATCTTCATGGTCAAAATTTGCTGACTCAATTTTTAAAGGTTGTGCTTACTTATTACCTAGCAAACATTACTCACTACTCATCTATATCACTCCCAGCTTTCATTTTCATCTTTTTGTGAAATCGCCTCCTCTTTTTCCGCATTTTGCATAATTGTGCTAAATTGCCCAGGTCTTTAATGCGCTTTGAGGTAACGCCCGCCTTATTACACAGAAACTACTTTCGTTGCGTTTACCTTTTTACAACCTCTGGAATTTGTCACGCTCTTCCCTATTGCTTCTTGAAGCTAACCGTCATGCCTCCAAGCGTCAAAGTTTAGGATGAAAATCTTATATATTCATCGTTGTTGCCTTTTTGTAATGAACAAATTTTTGTGTTGAGGACATGGTTTTGGTGTGAGAGTAGACATCTTCTAGAATTTCAAATTTCAGCTTTGGAACCACAAGTTACACTTGAATCTACTCGCAGAGAAGTTGGCCTTTCCAATAATTTTCGGTTGGAACTTCGCTTTTGTGACGCATTGATAGAACGACTAATTTAAATGAGATTAATTTTACTGCCGATAACTCCTTTGGCCTAGAGTTTCATTATTGGCTGCTTTACGAGCTGGTTTGTTATGTCTGTCCATGTGTAAGCGAAGTGGGTGACTTTTATCAGTCTCGACAGCAGCTGATTTTCACCTAAATTGCGTTGATTGCACATATTTTTACTCACCAACTGCGTCATTGTTTATTTCAATATTTCAGGAAAATGCCTGTAAATGGCGACACAGTGATATTATGGATGGGTTCACCACAAATGGAGTTCGCATTTTCCGACCTAGTCAGTGGCTCAAACGTGATCTCAATGGTAAGTGGTTATTTGAGTAGCATTTGTGCTAGTAGTATATACAAACTTAACAGTACTGTGTCTTGTTTTTCTTTAGATGAGGAACAGTCGTAAGTTGCTTTGAAAATTTAAGAACACTTTCTTTACCCCGCTCTCTACATTCTTTGTTCCTTCGTCTACAGCTCCCTATGGCGGGAAGTGAGCGTCTGCGGAAATGTGTACAGGTTGCATTCCACCATGTTTGTACCTGGTGAAACTGATCGGGTAAGCAGACACCCGATACTGCCTAATTCTTTTTTTGCTCGAGCTATAAATTTGATTGGCTGATTTTTATGTAATGTTCAAAGGTGGAGGAGGAGGATAATGTGCTGGAGGATGGAACACTGATTGATCTCTGCGGGGCAATCCTAATTTGGCGATCAGCTGAAGGTTTAAGAAATGGTCTCACACTAACCGATGTTAGTGAAATGGTGAGTTTTGGTATTCTTCTCAATAATACTTTCGCGCTATTATATGAACTGAAATAAATTGAGTCGATGTAGTTGAAAATTATCTTAGTGTTTCAACTTCACATCAAAACCTAATAATGTTTAAGACGTCGATTCGTTATAAATAATTAAAAATTTTAATATTTATGATATAAGCATTAAATTTTACGTTAGGGAGAAATATCGGTCTGTTAAAAGTAACGATTTCTTGAGCCAGAATTGTCCTTCTTTGCACCTAACATCCTCTTAGACTGAAATGGAGTCTAAGAATTGGGTCTTCCGTTCATTTTTTTTGTTTTTATTCGTTTTTTTTAAATCGATGAGAGAATCGTATTTCCGAAATAACCTGAGCTACAAAAATTGGATATTTATTGCGTCTATCTTGTCCATTTGGTTTTCTAACTGTTTCAATACCATTCGATTTCAAGTTATTAATACCTACATAACATCTTGTAGATTTAAATAATTTCTTACACAACTTGTCAATCCGATTACTGTATTGTTTACGCTAAGTTGCTGTATAGTACTATGCCGCATTTACATACTTCCCAATGTTAAAGTATTTCTTAGTTTATTTATATGTCCAAAATCGTAAATTCTCGTCAATTACGAAGCCAGCGTTGGAATGCAAAGATTTTTCGCAAAGATTGACTTCTAGAAGTTCAAATTGTTATTTGTACCAGCATTTTCGAAGTCAGTTTGGAAAGTGTTTTTAAACGCTCATATTGTGCAGAGGGTTAGTGTCATGCTGCCTCCTTACTGAGAAACTCGAATCCTGTCACCTTCATTAATAAGGCCAAACCGCTCATTAGGTCTTCACCGATGGGTAGTGCATCCCAGTAGCTTTGTTCTTTCTGTATTATTGTCTTATCCCTACTGTTAATTGTGCTCGTGGAACATCTTTCAATCTACTTTTGAACGTGTACTCCTTTTTATTTCCGCTCTAGATCAACATTCTCAATCAGCTTCATATCCAGTGTCCAGTTTATCTCAAAACCCTTCAATTCAAGGAGTTCTGTGGACCACGAGTTCCTTCTAAGTTCGCCTACAATGACAATTACTCATCCAATTCTTCTCTCAGTGCAACTTTTGGTGGAGGCAGCCAACCCCATGTTTACTTGAATTGTGGGCATGTTCATGGGTATCATGACTGGCGACCCATTGGTGAACAGTAAGTTTATAATTTATGTTACACATTTACTATCCTTACTAGTAGTGCCACACTGTTGAGGAGTCTGTCCAAGTTCTCCTGTTTGCTCTTACTATCTACACCCCAATGCATTACGCCCGGTATTAGACTAATATCGCACCACTTCGGTCTGTGTTTATGTGCGATATTTGAGTTCGAACGGGGGTAAGATAAGAAGTCGCGCGAACACCAGGTTTTAGAACCTGGATTTCGTTTTTTTCTCTTTTCACTTCATTTTTTGTGCTCAAGTACACTTTGTTCCTCGTGCATGTGTGTGTGTGTGTGTGTGTTCTTTTTTATTACTCTCTGCGCATGTGCTGTTTTCTACTTTCTCTGTACCGGCTCCATACCCTTCCTTCACACAGGCACACACACACACACACGCACAGTAAATCAGAATGTGCGCGTTTAGTTTATCTTTACTGTTCAGCATTCCATTTTCCAGCCTACCCGTTGCTGCGTAATGCTTTCTCTCATCGTCTTTAGTTCCTCTAGGCGAAGTGGGTGTACTTTCTAGATCTCTAAAGCCCTGCTCATCGTTATCCCCCACCCCATGAATTTATGTACCGACTTTGCCCTTGTTTTAAGACCATTGGGAGTCCCAGTTGTAAAAGGTGTATAGATGCATAGGGGGGGGGGGACATATTCCTCCCATTGATTTATATTCTTAACATGTCAGAATGCATCTACTAGTCTTCTTTCCTAAACCATTTGCGCGTCCGGATGGGACTTCGTTAAAAGTAGGCTTGTCCGTGTTTCTATCGATCTTTCTAGTCGAGTGCTTCGTACCATCTCACTGGTTCCATTCTTTCCCCTTGAGTACTTCCAATAGGTGGCCTAAAGTTCTTTTAATTTCAATATTTCATTTTCCCACCGTGATCGTATCGTTTTCCCACTAGTTGATAGAATTTTCTGCGTTCTCCCCTCGTGAATTGTACGGCTATTTAATCACTGTCTGGCTATAAGATATTGATTGGTATTCTTTCCTTCCTTTTTATGCAGCCATGGTAACAATTTTAGTTGTGTAAAAGTAGACGGAAGTTTCGATTTTTCGATAAGTTCCAAGATTAAAAAAGAAAACTTTTCAGGCCATTTTAGCACCACTTTATCTGGGCTTATGGAAATATCCCATAGCCGCCTTTATGAAACTTCAATTCTAATCAGTAACACACTTAGTACCTTTTGTCATTCACGTTAATGAATATGTTCCAGTAAGCATCCATTTCTTCACTTTACATTTTTGGAGAAGAAGAGAGGTATCCTTAAGTTTTTAATTTAAAGAAAAACCCACTGTGGTTGACCATTTAATTAGCATCTAGTCATGCCAGTGTTGCGGCCAAGAGTCTTGCCTTCGGGATGTCCTACCTACCCTCTTTTACCGGTCAACTTAGGGTCACTTAAGCTGGTCATACTGCGTTGATGACCAAAGTTTAGAAATTTGTTCTACGTGTAGTTGATTTGATACCGTCTTCTCAGTGGCCATGTATATCATATTCTCAGAGTTATTGAAGCACTCATCCTTGTGGTAAACAAAGCATCTTAAAGGTGGTGCGGTGGAGAAGTCTGTGACTCTTTTTTCGGTAACCTCGTGGAATTATGCGTTCATTGTGTTATCTATGTTTTAATGAACGCAATCCCTTAAAAGGGATAGTGTCTCGATTTAGTATTCTCTGTTAACTTTTTCATGTTAGACACTAAATTAATCAGTTGTAGAATCAACTTCTCATTTTAAACTGTTAACTTTTACTTCATTCCCTATTTAGCAAAGCTAAGACCCTTTACAACATTTCATTATGGGCAAACACCCAAACATATAAGGGGGGGGGGGGGGATATGTTCAGATTTTAAGAAGAAATCGTGGACCAGAAGTGAGATTCAGGGTTTCGGGAAAATCCTACTTCATCTAAGCTTTAGAATTATCGCGACAACAGCAGTTTTAAGTTGAAGTCCTCTAGACTTATCCTTCGCGCCATTTTGCCCGTAGAAGGAGAATCTGGTTGACTATTTTTCATTTGATCTCACCTAATTCCCGTGACACTCATCTATGGACAAAAAGTATACCAGTTAATAGTTCATCTTTGCGTTTGCTGTGGTCGATCCGACAGTGCTTTCTCATCTCGTTTTCATTTACAAAGAGTTGATGACACCGAAATTCCACACGCATTCTCTCATGTACACCTTTCATTTGTGCATGACGCAGACAAATTTTAAAATTTTATAGCTAGCAGAAAGGTGAAAATCTAATAACATTTTCTTCATTGGAGAGCAGTTGAAGTTGGTCGGCAGGAAGTCAAAATAAATCTCGCATTGGGTGCGGTTGGCTAGTATTTTGAGAATAAAGGCAGTTTGCTAAACGAGTGTTGGTTATTTTAATTTTTCACAATTCAGGAGGTGCGCTATTTACTTTCAAAAATTCTATTTTCATGATTTGTCTCCTGGATTACTGAACAATTTCTTACCCTCCACTACCCCAGTGCTTACTGACCGGTTAATCATTTATGGTCGTTTTTACTTCCCTCGTTAATTGAAGCTTACTCAAGGTCAACTCTGTTTGGGTAATGAAACGCTTTATTTTGTTCGCTGAGATGGAAAATATAATTATTTGTGATTCAGACAGAAAGTCTAATGAATGATAAAGGGGGAGGGGGTGGGTGGGGTGTGGACAAGTGTTAGAGAACTACCCTATTTGATTTTTTTATTCGATTTGGATGCAATATTTACTACATTGTTGGTTCGAGTTCCAAAATTCCAGTGTCATTCTTTGGACTGCGGTAAATGCTTGTCTACGTTCTTCAGCTCTTCTTCTCCAAATGATGGGTATTGTTATTTCTATTAATTTTCTTTTCCAATGATTGAGAAGATAAAGCATATGGAACGCTAAGTTTTTCAGTAAATTTTCACTTTTTGCATACCATAAATATTCCTCCTCTCCACAGATGAGTCATGCACAAAGTGTTTTGACCGCGATGTGTACGTTACCTCCCCCCCCCCATTCCATTTCAGGAAGCAGTTGCGCGGTTTCGTCTTCCTTGGCAAATTCACCAAATGACACGTCTTTAAGCATTAACAGTGCATATCTATAGTTGATGGCATTACCATCCTCGTTGGAAGAAAGTTGCAGTAGCTCAGATGCTTATTTTTCCCCAACTAATTTGTAGCCCGTTCCTTCTAGATCCTTCCAATCCCCCCCCCCCACGCCGCCACAACTGGAAAGAGAGGGGGAGTTCAGTGGTGATTACAGTTAATTGGGAATGGGAGAAATATTGTGGTAAAGTGGCTCCGAATCCTACTGATTGGGAGAAACTGAGACCTGGCGACTCTTCCTCAAGGTTCACTAAAAAATTAGCTAGATGAGGTCACACTATGTTTGTGCTTGAACTTTAGTGCTCCAGCATAATTTTGGGATTGAGGTCAAGTGATTCAGGTCCCAGAGGTAATTAATGATGACAAAGAGAAAAAATTAATGAACTTAGTCCCTTAGTTGAATTTATCGGAGACTTATACGCAAATCGAGGTCTAACCAGAATGTCATGAATACCCTGCCACCATCACGCAGCATCCGGGGTGACACCAGCCTATGCCAGCTTCCGACTCATAATGCAAAATGTACTCAGTGGAGTGAAAGACATGGTCGAATATCTTGGTAGTTGGTCGAAAGGAGAAATAAACTCAAGGAGTAATTTGAATCTGTCCCTGCACCCATTACGGACTATTGTGCCCTCCTGTGGGCGAAGAAGTGGGCATTCTTAGAATTAATGCATTATCCTCGCTACATTTTTGACTCGCGTGGTCGACTTCGTATTCCTTAACGGTTTCGAACTATTGTGTATATGCCATCTCCAACCATTCGTTTATTCCTGGTATTAATTAGTCATTACAGGAGTTTTCTATCTTGCATGAATTTCGTAGTCCTTTGAATTGTGTGGGAGAAGTCACCTCGCATACTTTCCAAGTTGGTTCAGTGAACGTTTTACTTCATGCATCCCGTTTTTTGATACCAGCAAAAAAATAACCGTGATCAAATTATCTATGCTCTAAAGAAGTTCCACAAATTTGCTTATGGTCTTTGTTTTACTCTTCTTATAGTCCATAAACGTTTGTTATCGATTTTGAATCGAAGCAAAACATTTTAAAATATTTGGTAAATCGTTTTCAGCGCTGAACAATAACCTTGATAGAATATAATTTCGACAACAAATATCCGAAAACTACTGAGTTCGAAAAAAACAGACGAATTGTCACAGTTATTTGTTAAGCAACAAACATATGTAAAAAATGGTCATCGCCTGTATTTTTCTGGAAAATGGTGTATACATCATCCTTACCAATTCTATGCGGAATATTCTTGTTACGGAAAACTCAGTCATCAAGACACCTTTCAAGAAATGTTCATCCTCATTATTTGGGGGGGGGGGGGGGAGAGATTCGTTAGATTTATTCCACTGTCGCAGATTTTGTTTATCGTTGACTCCTGTCTGATGTTCAATGGGAGAATTCTCATAGAGGATGCATTCAAGCAAAGAGATCTTTACTAATTTCACTCTAGTTTTCATTGAATAAATTGAAAGAAATGGTTAGCTGGAGGATACGTATACCGGCCGGAAATAGATAATGACATTAAGGTTGTCTCGAATGCTAAAATGCTACTAGAAGCACTTTATGTGAAAAAACTAATGCGCTGTGATACCTAAAGTAGAATTGAAGGTCACCAGTTTGTTGAGTTACAAATTTGTAGGTACTAATGAACCAAAGCAGGTTGCAGAAGTTACGTTTAAAGCGAGTAGGTATTGAATGAACCACTGGAAGGGACCAAGACAGTAGGGTGGGGATAATATAGTGCACAAACGATTAAATGTCTACACTGTGCCTGTATGCATGTGAGTGAGTATACTTGTAAATAGAATGGCAGTTATGGGAAAAAAATTAAAATCGTTTGGACTTTGTAGGTAGGAGTTTTGAGATAAAGGTACATAGGAACTTAATCATTAACGTAAAGGCTTGGAGCTCAAAAATGGATATTTATTTTGAGAGTTTGGATTTACCTGTTGAAGGTGAATTAATGGAAATAAATCAACGTGAACTTTTGCTCTTCGAATACTACATCTAGGGCAATCACTTCCAATATGAAACTTTTAAAACGAAGTCACAAATCAGCAATTCGAGTTACTCGCACAAATCTCCGTTTTCAAGAGGGCTTATTAATTTTGCCTTTTATTCTAAGCTCCATCGTCAAATTGACTAAATGGGGCTTCATAGCATTTTGTCGGAAAGAGATGAATAGTGAACATTAAATAAAAATAATCGTCTTGTTTCCTTGCTGTAGTACTGTGGGCGAACGAGACAAGCGAACTTGCCCCCTTTGCAGACAATCTTCAAGATTTGTGCGACTTTCAATCGGTGAGGAAGTTGGATTTTACGTGGATCGAGGTGCACCATCGCATTGTTTCAACCCCTGTGGACACATCGCCTCTGAGGCCACCGTTAGGTGAGTTGTGATTTTTCTATTGCTTCCTTCACGTCCTTCAATTGAAGGCATCGCATAGCAGGTGGAATTTTCTCATGATTGGCTTCGTGAACCAACCTGATAGGCTTATATTGGAGGGGAACCAGATAATATTTGCGAATTTCGTCCTGAAAGTATAAATTTTTCTAACTCTCTGCTTATAGTTGTTGCTTCTTTCTACATGTAACCCTTCGGTTTTGAGATAATCTCGAACTGAAAGTTCGTCTGGATCTTTATCGAAAGTAGTAATAGATTCTGCTTCTGATTTCTGTAAGCCGCATGAAGGGTCTCGAATCCAGCTTAATAAAGACTTATTCCCTAGTTACGCTAGTTTCATCCTGCCTTTTAGACTACCTCGTGTTAGAAAATGCCTCATTTTTAATTTCCTCGTAGGTAATATTTTTTTACTTATTTGAGTTGATGGTTGAAATTAGTTCCAGTTCCTAAATGTAAAATAGAGGGTTTCAAACTCATATCATTCAAATAGATAAACGTGCGTTTCATCTCCATTACTAATTGACTGCATCTAATGAATTTGATCGGGGTATTGTTGGCTTTTTTGAAAATGTAATTTGTTTGGCTGCCCCAATGCCAAGATATTGACCCTATTGGTTGAGTATAATGCGCAGTTCTCATTATGGAATGTATTCTTCCTTTTTCTCGCCTTAATTCTTATTTAATTAGAAAGTGGTTATAGATGTACGTTACCTCAATGCTTTTTGTGTAGGGAAACACACTCACTTTGTTTTAATGAATTTATTTCATTTTACGGCTTAATAATGATCGCCGTTTTAACGTATTATCTTTAATAACAATTGCTTTTGTTTTCCTTTAATCTTTATTAACAGGTATTATTTAACTCCCTTAATAATAAGGCCCCCAGAATGAAGCTATTTCCTCCATGAAACGTCTTTATTTTGCAAGTCAATTAATTAAATTCCTAATGACGTTTTAATGTTAGCAACCTGAATAAATTGTCTATTTTGGGTTTATAAAGTATTTTTTACTTAAATTATGAAAACTATGTTTAATTAGAACCTGTTGCTCAATTTTGCTGGTTAGTTTGGGCATAATGTTTTTCACAAAATGTATTGCTAGTCGACTTCATATGAGAGCACTCGTATGTGCCGTTTGGATAGTTTATCTTCCAATTAATCAATTAATTAATTCTATTTTATTAACCGGTAGAATTCATTTGCTCGGAATTAAGCTAAAGCAACCTTGCCAATTAACTTGGAAGCTCATTTGCTCCCCTAATATTCGATTTAATTGACTTATGTCCACCTTTGATGGGATTTTTATTGTTTCTATTTCGATTAATTTTATCATTATTCCCTTTGTACTAACTCGCTATGGATGAGTGGTTTTCTGATTCACGACTTCACCTGTTGACTCACTCAAATGCACCCCCTATTTTATGGTTGTTAACATTTTTTCTCACAGGTATAAGTGTCTATCTCCACTTACCTCATGCCCCAAATTTTTGCTTCATTTCATGTTGTTGCACTTCGTATTCGCACAGGAACTAAAACCGCTCTATTAAATCTAATATTGGAACGTTTAAGTCAGGCCCAAGCATTGGAGTTGGGGGAAGTCTAAAATTGTTTAATAATTTGTAGTATTATGGGATTGGTCAGCGTTAAATGACCAATGTCGTTCATTATTGAGAACTCTGTTATAATGCAGTGGGCCATGCTCCAACACCTCGAATTTTATGCTCTTGGATAGGTTTGTTTTCCACTATGTTCAGATCTAACCAATTAATTAGCTGACTATGACATTTTACTGATACCGATCATCTTTCCCTAAGAAATTGGAATTGGTTTTCTCCGTCATTGCACACTATTATTTTACTTCACTTTCTCTGTCATGCTTGATTTATTTCCATTAATTTTGCCTTTTTCCTGCAGATTTTGGTCCAGTTTGAAGCTTCTAGTGACAAATCAGACTCCCATGATGCCGAAGTGCCCTTTCTGTGCCCATCCAGTTGAAGGACCCCCCGTGAGACTAATATTCCAACATCGAGCGGACGAGAGTACTCTAAAGGCCGCATTTGAGGCCTTTAACTGCACTCCTCTCGATTCACCCTGTAAAGCCGCCCCCTTTGTTTTCACCTCGCAATCCTCAGCATCACCTTCTCCTGTTGCAATCCCCACCGCTCCCGAAATGATCTATTCTGATATTGACTAGTTGATCTATCGATTTGCATCCCTTTGCATTCCTATCACCCCCTTCTACCTCCCCTCAACTCTCACGCCTGAGTGTCTTTCGTTCCCCGATGAACCTGTTAACATTTTCCTACACTTATTTGTTGTCTTTGTTGCCTTCAGTAACCTATATTCAGTTTTAATTTGGTGTTTCATGCACCTAGAATCAAGAATGCATGCGTACCATCTTCCTCCTGGTGTAAACGACGGTCAGGAAGATTAATTTGTGCTATTCTGTAACGATTTGACAAATATTTTCATGTGTACATTTACTTGTTTTTCGATTCATTTCATTTGTTCGAATATAGTTTGAATTACGGTTATTGCACATTATTGTATATTTTTACTTGAGGATAAAATCATATAAGAATAAAATATGGCATTCAATATTGACCTAAATAATCTTACAACTTTTCAGGCTAATAAACATTGAAACGGAGGGGGTGGTCTAAAAGTTGCATGTAATGGAGTTCGGATGCCTTAAATCCTACTCGATTCGATGTGAAGCGCAAACTCTTCATAAGAGGCATAATTCATTGTGTAACATGGACAGGTCAGCTGTTATTCTTTGTTTCTTGCATTTCAGTGCTATTTAGGTTACATTGACTATTTTGTCTAAACAAATAATCGTTCAGACCACTTTGAAGCCTTTACATCAAACTATGCCAATGGCTTTCGATAAGACCAAAAAATTATTTCTCGTTTAGCAAGGCTCACACAACCAGGCTATCACTCATTTCTAAGGAAATAAAATGCTTTAATCAAAATAATTTTGATCACGAATTCACAATTACTTACGAAAGTAATGCGATTGAAAGCTGATATAATTATACAAATGGTAATTAATAAGGGATAATAAGGTATTTATCCTACTCGTAATTATTAGCGAGGGATAAAATGTGATGTGCTCTATTTTGACAAATCTTGAATCATGGGAGCAAGTGAATGGTGCTATGCATGAGAAATGGAATTTGTCAATTCAACTTAAACTCCTGATTCAACGTAAAGGGGTCCAAATAGATTTGTCAATTCGTTGTACCATTTAGATAAGGCAAGCAATTGTGAAAGGGTACAAATTCTACAAGATATAGCAAAGATGCAATATGTACCAAGGTATCATAAAAATTAAAATTGGTGATAGCATGGTTTGATATTCTAATTTCCATCAGGAGTCAGCTCGAGAGAAGGCAATCGGTGTGTATGAATTATGGTTTGCTTAATACCCACATTAAGTTAAAATTCGGGTACGTAATCGACCCAAACAGGTCGCGAAATAACTTTTTCTCTGTCAGTGCCTATAGAAGCTTTATTTATACAGAGAAAAAGACAGAAATATGGTTCGATTCCTTAATATATTTCCAAGTCTATCCATTGGCATGCTTAGATGAATTTTTATGAAATGCTGGTGAGGTCGATATAATTTTCGATAGGTCGAAACTCGACAGATTTCATAAAAGAGTTTAATACGAGAATTTCTGTTTTTGAGGTCTTTTAAACGTGTTATTTTTAATTTAAGTTGGTTTTACGAAAATGCTATTTAATTTTTCACTCGATATATTTCTAGCTCGGACTTACTCATACTGCTCTAAAATTATTACCTTTGAGTCTTCCCTTAACTGTACAAGTTTAATAAAGTCAAATTATTGGGAGATACGATATGGAAAATTCTATCTAAACCGAAAATTAAGGGAATAGACATAAGCGAATATTTTAAGTGTCCGATACTCCATATGTATATAAGTGCGTTCAAATATTTAGGTGCAAGGGTCATTGGAAATTTAAAAAATATTTCAAAACCAAAAGAGAACACTGTTTAAATTTCGCCTGGGGCGACTGTGTTTCATTTCACTTTTGTTGTATTCCAGAAAAGAAAATGATTTTGGTGTTTACGTTTGGATTCGAAGCTATTAACTAGTAATCCACTGTTAAATTTAAAAATTATTTGTTGTTTAATTTAAAATCTGAACTAATTTAACCAATGTTTTTACTTGCTATTTCAATAAATACAAATATTTTGTTTATAATATTTGAGATTCAGGCTCATTTACGGTTTTTCCTCTAATTAGTTCACGTTCCGCTTGTGATGTTTCTTCTTTTCCGCCGTCGTTTTGCCAGTAACATCGTCAATGCCACGAAGGTCTCAAGTCGACTTGCCAATGTGGAATACCCATGTGAAATCGTAAGTCGCTCCGAAAGGTGGATTAAGTCTCAAAATACTGAGCGTAATTATTACATGGCTCCCAGGCCAGAATTAATCAAGGTTGTGTATAACGGACAACCCCATCCCGGAACAGAATTGGAAATGTCTAAAGGCCTGTCAACACCATTTGATTGTGCAAAGCATATGACTCAGATGCTATGCGATAGGAGCGTAATTGCTATCGTGGATGGCTGTCCCCATGATATGCACCGTCCTTTAACGCGAGATGCGAAATTGGATTTCGTGCATTTTAAGGTAGTTAAATTATTGTACTTTATTTTATTACTGTATTATTGGCGTTTTTTAGGATATCAATGTGGATCCCACTGAAGCTAACTTAGCTTTCTGGCGTTCTTGTCAGTTAGTCTTGGCAGCTGCTGTTGAGTCCGCATTCAAAGAACACTTCCCGATGCGGCTTCTTGCTTTTCATCATACCCCCTTAGAATCTGGTAGTTTTGTTGCCGATTTCCGAATGGAGCTTGAGACCACGGAGGAATTTGATAAAATGGTCTCTTGGAGTCCTTCTGAACACGACCTTCGTGCCATTTCAGTAGTTGGACAGGCAATCTCCGCTAAAGCCCTTCCCTTTGAGTGCTTGGATTTAGATAGGAAAGGTTGTATGGAGGTTATGCAAGATGACTATCGTATGTTGTGCTTCGATGATGAAAGCAGTCAGAAAAAGTGCACACTTTTTCGCGTTGGAAATTATGTCCAGGTGAGTTCTATAAAAATATTGTTCTTCCTTACGAGTAGACCCTATGTCTAAGAAATGGGGTTTTAAATTCTAGATCTACCCTCATGGTCCCATGATCTCATTCACCTCTCAAATTGGTCGCTTCTCTGTATCATCATTTCGTCTACTTGGTGGTCTTTCATCCTCCAAACCAAACGGCTCTAATCTACAATTAGTCTATCGAGCTCAAGGAATTGCTGTACCCGCTGCCTTCCTCACCCATTTCACAACTTACGACGTCCTATTGCGCCAAGCTAGGCGGCAAAATAGCTCAATCAGTGAGACGCCCGACTACGTCCGGCCTTTATAGACTAGATCCTCTTATGGGCACCCCCCACTACCATTGACTGTGTACATAGAAATATACATTTGTATATATGCAAACCAAAAAAGGAACTCGTGCTCTTTTTAGATGAGTGTAGTAGTAGC
Source organism: Rodentolepis nana (assembly GCA_900617975.1). Lineage (NCBI taxonomy): Eukaryota > Metazoa > Platyhelminthes > Cestoda > Cyclophyllidea > Hymenolepididae > Rodentolepis > Rodentolepis nana. The sequence continues at coordinate 25,688 of UZAE01012012.1, forward strand.
ATTTATCACATTTCGCCGAAACTGTACAAAGGAGTAGGAGAGGAAGAAAAGTAGAAATAAGTGTAAGCGAAATAGCGAAGCCGGCTGGGGGTAGGAGACTAAATGCAGAGTTAAGGGTAGCTCATAAACGAAGGACCGGTTTATCACTGCCTCCATTGTCACCGTCATCTTCAGGGGAACTTAGTAGACCTTCGGGTTTGTCCTTCAAACGAAAGGCTTTTCTTCGACGACAGGGGATGGAGGGGAATTCGTTGGGACGATCTGTAGTCGGAGATGATAACACGCCGCTGGAATTCTCAGATTCCGTGATTAACTAAAAAAGTGAGTGGCCGTGAAGGTTGCCGTTTTAATTATTGGAAACAATAACAATCTTGGTGCATTGACTTTAAGTGCAGTCTTAAATGGCCGATAATCGTAGTTACAATTCAAGCCAAGGGGTCGCCTTGATCGATCATTAGTTGTGCCACGCATAAGGAAGTCCAAACGCATGGTCTCCAACTAGATAAGCATGCTATTCATGTGAAGTGCATATTCTAAGAAATTTATAATTGTCAGTCCGGACAGCCATAAATTTATGGACTACAATCAATCGAACCTACATTCGTCGCCTTTGAATCGGGAATGCATTGAGGTGTTGGTACATAAGTATAGTGAATTCGTAAAACTACCGGGATTAAATTGGTCTTCAAATAGTAGCCTATAAATATAAAAACCGCCTCCTCATCACCTTCTATTCGAACTCGTAAATTATTGAGTTAGGATAAACGAATATGGGAGTCCAAAGAGATAAGAGAAAACAAACGTGATTTCTTTTTCAAAAGATGGAAAATTAGGCTCTTCATTTAGAGAAAGAAGCAGAAATCGGTCAGCGCAGTCTAATCAACGATAAAAAGAAAAGGTCGAAGTACTGTGGTGAAATGGAAGCAAAGAAGACTGCCAAGTGTGTGGATGGTTCCTTGTGATTAAGAGTTTGAAAGCTTTCTTTTTGCTTTACCATAGAGAAGGTATGATTAGCGGATAAAACATAAGAAGGATTGGGAATTGTTGCGCAAATAAATTCATGCAACGGGTTCCTGACATCTCTTGAAGAGGAATGTGTAGAGGCATTGACATAAAGAAAGAAAATTTGACTGCAATTTTCCGAGCCGATTTTTAGTTGAAAAAAAGAGGGCACCAGGGGTTATTAGCAGCAAACAAAATGCACTTTATAACACCTGAGGAAGAAGAGCTACAGCAGAGTTAAACAACTTACATATCCATTTCTCCAACCTTCTTCCACCCCCACATCAGACTTTTCAGTGCCATCATCTCTATATGGGATCCATTGGTGCGAGGAGATGGACTTGAATTCCTCATAGAGGGCCGAGGTATCTTCCGCCGCTTCTCCGGCCCCAAAACTTGGTTCACCAGTCCCTTCTTCCAATTCACAATCTCCACCCGCATCATTTTCGGATTGAATAATGAGCTGAATAACCACAACATCATCATCGTCATCATCAACATGCTCTCCCTCAGCACCCTGTTGAAGATTGCTGTTCTGATTGTTGGCGACAGGAAGTTGTTGTTGTTCAGATGCTTGTTGTTTCTGGAAGAGTGTGGGGGATATGGGAGAAGGGAAGAGAGAAGAAGTGGAAGGAGAGAAACCCCCTGTCCCCCGAAGAGATCGAGCAAGAAGGATTGAGGATTGGGAAGGTCGTGCTTCAATAGTCAAATCATTTCCGTCGCCATTATCGACATCACCAACCAAATCCTCATCGACTGCTAGTTCATCATCGTCTAGGATGTCGTCTACGGTAGCACGGTTGAGATAGCCATCCTGAGTGACCTGGAAGAAGGAAAAAGGTAGCCAATCAGTTTCAGTAAAACAAATATGACATTAATTTGCTATATTAACACATGAGGAAAAGTACAAATAAACATCAAGGCTAACAAAGAAGAAATTTGTGAGTCCCTTCGAGCTTCTACAGACTTCATGAACACTAAATATGAAGGAGACAGACTGCGTGTCAAGCAACAACGACAACAAAATCACACAACTCTGCCAACGTACCTAATCGCCTTCTTTCAAACACATTACCTGGTTTCCACGCACTTGATCTTGAAGGTTTACCATCCAAATTCTTTATCACATACTCTCATTACGCTATTTTGGCCAATACATAATTGCTCAACTCTCCTCATAGCGCTGAGGACTTTGCTATATCCCATCAACCAGTAGGATGATTATCCATTTTGAAAGGTGATTTCTAGGCTTAACTTGGTCAGACTCTTAAAGGAATTCTACTACCAGGGGAATGAGTAAGGCAAATGGAAAATATCAGTATAGAATTCCTTCCCCCCCCCCTCCCCCCGCTTAAAATCTGAATTCCTGAAAAATATGGGGATTTCGGTTAGAGCTTAGTCATCAAGACAAGTGAATGAAAATCGGTGCAGATACTGGTTTGAATTAATTTGCTTTTATTAGTCCCGCAAACAAGAATATGATAGGAGGGCAAAACGCCATGCCAACCATTGAAAGCTCAGAATCGATTCCCCGCCCTCGCCGTGTTAATTCGGTATTAATAACAAATTCTACTCGTCGAAAAATCACAGCATAATTTTAATTTGATTTGCTGATTAATCAGCTCTGAATACAACGCAGAAAGTCAACGCTGTAGTTAAGAAGCCAGGATCAGAGTCATAAGCTTGGACTTTGAATTGCATTGAATCTTGCAAACATCAATTGAAAAACAATAAAGATTCAATCTAACAAAGCTAGAATTCAGAGTAAGTGAATGAGTTAACTTTGATTTCTTGAATAATCTTTTCTTATTACTTTAATGTTAACAAGCTTCTTGTCATAGTGATTAAGTTGACCAATAAACGTGTGAGCAAAATACCTACCTTGAGATAAGCATCCCGAGAAAGAGCCACTGGGTTTTCCACAGGTAACCAACGCGATGGAGACTGTGAGGAAGAATTTGTCGTTGTGGAAGAATGTCGACTCCTTGACACCCCAACATCAATGGTGCCACCGCCAGCTGAATGACAGCCACACTTACAACACGCCTCCCGACTCGCCCCGTTACCGGCACTTGGAGGTGGCGAGTAGTACACCGGGGGGAGTTGGCTCAGCTTGCGCTGCCATGGCGAGGAGCTAGGTGCGGGAGCGGAGAGCTCACGTTGGGTGTTCCACTGATGGCGACGCGTGGGTTGACGACTCCTTTCTCTCATAGCAGAGGACGAGGCGGCTTGGCTTAAAGCTAGGGTTGAGGAGATTCGACCCAGACAAGATTGGGCCTTGCCAAGGACGTCTTCTGCCTGCTGTTGAACGTAAGAAAGAAGTTACCGATGTTGTAAGAAAACGACTAGAATATTTTCCATGCTCAATCTTCATCTCTTATATACTAAATTATCCATGATTGGTTTTCAACAATAGAGCATGGATATGCAATTTCCTTAGAGCTGTAAGTACTGGCTAACAACAAGGCCAAGCATTTGCTAAAACCAGTGAAATGGATCATCGTCGTTGTTGTGGGCTAAGGGTCTTCTCCCTTTTTCTGGGTCTGGTTAACTATAGCCTCACTTGGTCGTAACAGTAGCGACCTATACAAAATGGAAATCAGTTCGAAGATTGGGACTGCCTCGATCATTAATCATACTGCTCATTGAAGAAATTTCAAACTTATATTTGTCCAATATACCGCTATACATACACCATAGACATTCTAAGTTTAGGACTAATATTTAAGTAAATCACTTTTACATCAAGCTCATCCATCGCAAATGGGGAGAACGTAACCCTGGCAAAAGATGCTGACTGCGGTGCAGTATTGGAATGATTTTGCTGTTGTGGCGGGGGCGGAAGAGGAGCAGATGTCTGACAATCAAAAAGCAGAGGGGCAATGGAAGCAATCTGCAGAGCTGACCACAGAGCCATGGGAACTGGATTCACAGGCTCATCGCCTCCTGCTTCTCCATCTCCACCTCGCTCAATAGCATCACCATTCTCCCCTCCCTCCTTTGAAATAGAACCTTGTCGCTGCTTTTCTACATCTGGATGATCGTCAGAGTGATAGAGGACATCAAGGCTCTGCGACTTGAGACGAGGAATGTAAGGACGTCTGCGTGGTCCTGCTCCAAGACTCCCCTTGAATTCGATAGTACCTTCAGTTGAACGGGACGTAAGGGTGCATGGACGGGGAATAGGTGGAGCACCACGAGTAGCTGAAGGTATATTTGAAGATGGTGGGGAAATCAAATCAATCAAACGTCTTCGTATAGTCGGGTTCTGATTGGTCTTTTGCGGATAATACGGAGGCAAAGGGGGGAATTCGGCAATCGGGAGAGCGAAGCTGCTGAAAGAGGGATGAATGGATTAGAACTAGGAACTGACTAATTTCAGCGATCTTGGATATTCAAAGTATTGCCCAAAACATAGTTAGGTGAGTGAGACCATACCGAGGAAAGTACAGTTGGCCACAATTCAAAGCTTGTTTAATCAATAGCCGGTTATTTTCACACATTAAATGTTAGATTAGACAAGGCCTAATTAAATGTAAAATACCATCTATTCGAGTGGTCAAAAAGTGGGAAATTTCCAGAAACACTAGTAAATTGTAAAAAAATGAAATTTACGTGATCACGAATATATATATGCATATTTAAATAAATATGAGAAAAACCAGACCGTGTGACATCGGTATGCAATCAAAACCTTTCATACCTAAAATGAAAAAATATTTACCATAAATTCCAATAGCTAAAGGAGTATCTGGGGCACGGCAGGTAATGTGCACTTTTGACCTCCCAAGCCAGAGGATTTAAACTTGCACGGCATTAATCATTCACATTGAAGCGAATTTCGCAATTTTCCTTTGTGGAAAGCTCAATGAATGATGAAGGGAATTGGATCAAAAGATGCAGAGAAAAACGTCGAGGAGTAAAAAATGTCCTGTACAGTATTTACAAGAATGAGCAATTTGTCTTCCAAAATCAAATTTTATGGTTCCTCTCCTGGATTTCAGGAAATGCTTGTCTCTACTATATTTAGTGCTTAATGAACCTGTATTATTTCACCAAAAAGGGCTGGTCTTGGCACTTAATTTCCTTCTTTGAAAGGTCAAGAAGGCACACGATTCCACTATATATATTCTCGAGATTAATTGTGACATAGCAGCAGCTCTGTCAGCCATAATGAATTGTATTTGTTAAAGTTGATCAAGTAGCAAGTCTTTTTGTTCATCAATCAATGCTTGAGCGATCCCGTAAAATGTTCCCTTGAATCGAAACGAATAGAAATGTAATTAAAAAGCTTGTCAAACAGCAGCTTCTACCTAGCACAACTGTAAAATTACCTATAGTTGGTCGAGTCAAGTTGCATGGCCGAAATAAAGCTTAGTACAAACCGTACATTATCTAATTGACTGCGAGAACTTTGGAACACATGGAAAAAATAATCCCATAATGGTTTAGGAGGAAACATTCATAATCAACCTGTATGGTAAAAAGAATGCCGAAGTCAAAAAAGATGATACAAATACAAGATATTATTTTTAATTGTTTATCACAGAGATAGCATACAAATAACATCAAATGAATGGTGCAATAAGTGGAACATTCAGGGGCAAAAATTCGAGAGTAATAAAGGCCATATTTCTAAATATTTGTAATTATATGGAAATAAAATATAACTTGATCAATAGCTTATTTTATAATTAACTGTGGGGTGAGTGATAGACTTACCTCCACGTGGTACAACCTGGACAACGTAAGTCCGGCTGTTGACTTCTGACTTCAAACTACCATGACCCCACTGCATGTCATATTCCACCACAACCACAGTACCCACTTTACTCTACTCCCTGCCTTTGTGTCTGTCTCTTTTACGTCCGTGAATCACTCCTCTGCCCCCCCCCTCCCGCTCCACTTTTTGTGACTTTAACGTTCCTCCCCTCTGTGAGGCCCGAAGTCAACTAAAAGGCTAATGGCAACCATCATAAAGCCTGTTAGAAATAAGTGAACAGTACGGATAGTGTTCAAAATTATTGCGTAAATAGATAGCCTAACTTCACCGATACAATACCAACTGTCCTATTGGTGTTCCAAATGTATCTAAATTTCGTTCTTCGTAAGTAGAAATGAAGTGATCATATTGTCATCATTAGAAACTACTTAGTTGAATTTGACGGATACATTTAACGACAGAAAGAAATCATCCATGTACATAGGTTGAAAAGAGATATAATTATGATATATGATTCCATTCAAACCCGTATTCTTTCTAACAGCTCCAAGTCTGGACAAGTATCGAGGGCAAGGCAGTCAGCTGCTAAGTTACAATACCTACTGAAAACAAAAACTTAACCTCCTGGAAGCTCCGAGGTAAAGCTTGGCTGCTTACCATTAAAGTGTAAAAATCACAGCAACAGGATAATTAGAGAACCAATAATTATTGTTTAAGCAAATCAGAGCAAAAAATACACAGTAGAGAACAAACAGAGAGCTGTATGCTTAAATATAGTCAGACTTGATTATATCAATACGTCGAATATTTTACGATTAGTATCAAATTGAAAGATCAAGATAACTTAAAAGGTCATTTTAAAAGAGCGAAGAGCGATGTCGACCCTTCTTTAACTGAAAGTGATTTGATAATATGTTCGGTGAAGCAGCGGTTATTTCGCCCATCTCTGTGAAGCCGAGGACATGGGTTTGATGTCAATCAGTACATGTCTAGGGAGCAGATTAGGTAAACACATGGCCAGAGTCAAAGCAATGGAAAAGAAGCAGAATTCAAGTTTTTTCAATGAGGAGGCTCTACAATGCTACCCCTCTCTGTAGAATGGGTTAAAACACCCCATTGAGAGCTAAATTAGGAATAGTGGAAATCTACCTGCCTCCACCAAGAAAAATTATTATAATAATTTATGAAAAGTAAAAGCACCAACAAACTGTTTTTAGCAGGAAACTTACTGAGAAGACTGCATTTTTTTGTCAACCGCCTCTTCGTCATCAAGACTACTTAATATAGCACTACATCCATCTGGTGGAAGTATTGGATCTGATGGGGTGGAATCCCTACATGGAGGCGACTCTTTTGGCCTTGTCTTTTTGCCGGAAATCTTCCTCGTGCCTCCATTAGAAATACTCACTCGTCTACTCGGCCTACTTCCACTACCAGTTCCATTCTTATCCGCCGATTGGAAGATCTTGTGGAGAAGGCGTCTGGGTTTTGTGGTGTGTGATACTTTGCCACCCGAGGGGGATTTCGAAGAGGAAGACCGATTTTTTGGTAATGGAACACCTGGAATCAAAGTGCTAAGTGAGGTGACGGCTGAGGTAGTTGTAGGTGTTGTAGAATGGAATGCATTCGGGGAAGTAGGAGAGAAGTCGGGGGGTGGTGAAGTCAGAGGAGAAATAAAGTTATCTGTGCCATTAGTAGTACAGGATGGGGACGAGGGTTTGCCTGAGCCACTATTATGTTTGCTTCGAGAAGGATGAAAGAGACTAGAGAGACCAATTCGATGGCGTTTTGACGTAGAAACACTTCCTCCTCCACCACCCGTTACGCCTGAAGATGACGACACGATGGCTTTTCGATCGGAAGTACTATTGGCTGCATAAAATTCACAACCCCCTATAGACAATGAGAAAAATGTTGAACAATGGAGAGAAAGATATAACTGGTGATGATTTCAACCAAATATCAATCGTAAGAATACGACATGTGAACTTTAGACCGATTCAAATATCGAAGTCGATATAGATTAGGACTCAGGCGAAATACTTATAAAACCCCTATTTCCGTACGATTTACCCACATTAAGGACCGCTCAAGACAATGATCAATTAACGATGATCCTCACAGTGCTAAAACTCTTTAGATTTCTCTTCCTCTCTAACCGACTTTCCAAATAAAGACGTAAGACTCACGTGAAACAGTATGCCAGCCGCTTTCAAAAGTATTCAACCTGACCTTCGAACAGTCGGCTTGCTCACAAAGCTCTGGTGCACTCTTATAACTTGTCAAACCACCAGTAGTAGTATTAGCGCTGACACGGCCTGACTTGCTGGCATATTTCTGCTGTTGCTGATTGATAAGTGGCAATTGAAAAGAGCCCAAAGTTCCAGAGGCTGCTGTACCGTTATTGTGATTCTGCGTATAGAGGAAGGCGAATTGATGGGCGATATCTGCTGCTTCGTCAGAAGGCGAGAAGACGTAGCTGCTGGGATGAAGTGGAGGGTCGGTGGATTGACTGTCTGTTCGTGGTCGGTGGGGAAAGGACGAATTGGAGATAGAGCTCGAACCACCACCAATAGGAGGAAGAGGACTGGTTGGCGAACCAGAAGCCCCACCAGAAGAAAAATTACCGCGGTAAATGGGAGCTGAAGAAGAGAGGATTTGAAATATAGTCATATAATTGACTTAAATTGATTCGTACTGCGCCCGTCACACGTTTAACGGCAAGCATCCCATTAAATTTGCTTTATTAACCGACCTCAATGGCAAATTAAAGTGGAGCTGATCCACAACGACATAGAGCGCCATACTAGCCTGCGAATTTTTATGCCCTTCTCAACTACGCCATATCAGAAATGTAGATTTTACTTACGATAGAGATCATTATTCGATTCCCCAAAGAGATTTAGTGGAACGTGAACCATGTGCCTGACTTTTTGTGGGTAGGAGATGCCCAGTATACTTTTTCTAGAGGTCTTTCCATGATGCCTGGTGGAAGACTTGACAACAGGAGAGCAGTCTCTGGGTGGTCGATCAGCAGCGGCACTGTTGATTGCTGCGTCAATCACATTTGAGCATCCGATTGTGATTGGGCTCTCATTGTCACCAGCTCCATTAGTGGACCCTGAAACCAGAGGAGTAATATTCTTCTTCTCCTCATTGCGACGGAAGAGGTTATACATGAATGGCTTTTTCCTGGGAGCTGGAGGTGCCAATGTATTCTTCAAGAGGGTATTTGCTACAAGTACACTTAGGATCTGATTGTCCTTCTAAAAGCCAAACATAAAAAAGTAGCTAGAAAAGGACCGATAAAAAGCGATAGTAATAAAAAATACAAATGTGCTCGTTTGTGAAGTCAGAAGTCATGAGTCCGATGCCCATCGACATACAAACCTAGTGACCAAATGCATTGTTAAATTCGGAAAGAAAATGAGTTACACAATAGGTTGCCTGCATGATGTTATCTCACCATTCAAGATTAGGGTTTAAAAACGAAATCATGGCAAAGTGAATAATTACACAGGAACAAAAACGATTTACCTGAAGTCCAGCAATTGTCCCTCGATATCTAGCCTCATTCTGTTGAAGAGCTTGAAGAGCATCCCGCATTTTGGCATTCTCCTGTTGAAGGAACTCATTCTGTCGTCTAAGAGGTGAACTAGCTTCACTAGAACAGGACTCGGTTAGCAAGCTCTAAAACATGGAATGTGGCGACTTAAATCATTTAAGTAGGACGTCAATAATACATCATGAGAGAGTACTAACCAGTTCAGCATCACCAGATATTTCTTGCACCCAGATCTCTTGACGGGACGTGAATTCTTCCGTAGAGAGGGAGAAAAATTCGTCGTTTTGGGCTTCAATGAGGTAATTACATATATCACTGAATGTTGGTCGCTCCTCTGGCTCGTCGTCCCAGCATCCTAATAAATGGTAGTTGGGCTAATTAACACTATTGTAAATATCGTGTACTAACTAACAGTGTTAGGTGTATAATTTGCAGAAATTCTGAAAACAGAGTTTGTTATTCAGTTGCTAGATTTTCCGATTACTATACCTCAATGAAGTAGCAGACAGTAAAGTCGCTTTCTGCTGCATTAATTGCCCACCCAAACGACGCAATGCGGATGACAAAGAGGAACTTTAACTGGGTTAAATAGCTCCCTTTCCATTCGTCTAGGTCCACCCTACAGGACCCATAGTGAGCAGTCTTGCAAAGGTTTATGCAAATAACGAATTATAATTCAGTGTTTGGGTTTCTGTTTTCCAAACGAATGAACAAAAAGCGATTTTGTTTTAATGCATAACAGGATCAAGAGAATTTGTCTGTTTTACATTTTATACTATGTGAATAATTAATGCAAGTAGCTTACATTAACAAAATGTAAAAATGAACTCATTCGGATTTTATTCTTTCACTAGTGCACCTTCTTTACAAAGATAGATTGCCCAATGAAAACGGGAAGTGTCTCAATTCTTCAAAATTGTTTGCCATTAGAAAGCATAGAACAAGGCTACACTAAACTCACTTGAAAGCCAGATGTAATAATAATAATAACAGTCTTGTAAAAATTAGGAAAGAAGTTTATCCGGAGATTCAAAGATCGGTTCAATGGTTTGGTCGTTACAATTCGAAAGGGAACATGAAGGCGACATTCGTTTTGAAACGAATCAAAAAGGGTTCGTTCAGCTGCACAAACTCCACCACAGGATATAAGGGGGAACATTTATAGTGAAAGACAATTGAGTAAAGCTAAAACATAAATGTTGCATAACATAGAGAAATCTAAAAAAACGAATCACACTCCAAAAATGGAGGCAAATTGACAATCGAACTGTGATAGTAGTAAAAGCTTGGAAAATTAAGGAAATTTCACAAATCTTCAGCTCTATGCAAACTCCATTCAGTTTGTGCAAAGCAGAGAAGAGAAACAATCGAACAATCAAAATAAATTAGATTAAACAGCAGCGTTTGTCCAGTCCCGCCTATTCTGACAACTCCAGTGAATAAAAGTCCAAGGACTGCTTCAATCCCATTTCTCGAGATAAACAGAACTACTTCTGATCTCGTCCGTCAAGTCAGAGACCATAAAATTCATGCTCATCGGTTCACGTCTAACGATAAGGATAGCAATCACCAATGGTTACATACCAACAACAAGAGAAGTGGTAGAAAGAAGGTTTCTCAAGAGAGTCACTCAAGAATGCCTTCCCACAATCCAAGTCAAGTGTTGTGAATATTGCCCATAGTGGATTCGGAACGCTTTAATTTAATTTTAAGAATAAACCTAGAAAATTATATTATGTTCAAATTTTGATCCAACGGACTTAATAAGATAAGGACATTCTAAAAAGATAGCGTAAGTAAACATCACTTATAAAGCCGAAAGAAGAACAGCGGAAAAGCATTAACGAAGTTATTAAACAGATAGACTTAGACTTTTGTGAATGCTAAAATAAGCATACTCATGTATATACTGAAACGGTATGACCAAGAGTGTAAGATAATCAATAAGCAAAAAAACTACACAATGAGAAGACTTATCCCACCCAGGGAACAAGTTATGATATTCGAACAATGGATCATGAACCCCATGGAGTAAGAAGTGAGCAAACTTAAATCCGCAATTCAAATGGAATAGGACATGTTTAAGCTCTCGACTCTATTGAAATATAAATTATTTGCATGAAATAATAAGGAAACGAATGTCATCCACCCCTTTTGTAGATTTTTAAGAATACATCACATTTCAAACCAGAGTATCTTATAAATCTGATCATAAAAACCAAAAAACGAATAATAAATTACTTATTATTGATATTGCTGCATAAAGCTGAGTCAAGTAGGAAACTCACGAGCAAGGAGAGAGCCAATAGTTTCGGAGAAGCCAATGTCAGACCGAGGAATGAGTAGTTTCTGTCGATATCGGCCAATTTTGGCAAGTTGTTGGCCCGGATCAAGCTCCTTGAAAGGCTCAAGCATAGTAAATATCTCCCATAACACGACTCCGTAGGACCACACATCAGAAGCTAAACTAAACATCCTCTAAATGGAGAAGATACGTCTGATTCGTAAGTTTGAGAGACACAGCCAGCATAATTTCATGTGTCAAAAACCAAAGTCTTAAATCAAGACAAAGCGCTTGAAAAGGAGAGCAATATACAAGGAAAAGGTGGGCAAGAGGTAACGAAACTAATTCGCTTGAAGTAGAGGTGTGCGATACACTTACCTCCACGTAGTGCACACTGGACAACGCATACGCATACGGCCAAAAAGTTTATAAACCGGCAGTTGACTTTAAAATACCATGACCCCATTGCATGTCATTTTCCACCACTTCCACAATACTCACCTTACCTTTTTCTCAACCTTTGTTTCTGCCTCATTTATATCTGAGACTCACTCTTCTGTTCCTCCCCTCTGTGAATACCGAAGTCAACTAAAGGGTCAATGATAGCAATCATAAAGCCTACCATTTGATATAAATAAATTTCGCTTGAAGAATGGAATTGCCCATATTGAAGTTTACTTCGTAATATCTTAATGCGCAGATTTAACTGATTTACTTTCTGAGTCACGAGTGGGATTATGTCTACAGCATTGAGAGCTTATTGGCTGATTGATTAAATACTGTGATCGGTCAAGCCAGCTTAATTTTTCTGAAGTCTTAGCAATCGCAAAATTGATCAAACAGTCTGATAATTAAAGAACAAGGTGAATATGACGAATTTTATTTATGAATTTTAGTATACTAATTAAAGTCATATGCGCTTTTCCCATTTTGATTTAAATACCGATTAATTTCAAATAGACAAGTGACTAAAAACAAAGACCTATGGAAACGTGATTGCATGCCCAACTCCATCTCTTTGACTATTAAATCAACCAAGAAAGATCTTCTCTTCCCTTAGGAAACATTTAAGCTTCAAAATCAAGAGTTCATAAATAAAGTTCATTGGATCATCAACTAAATACATAGATCAATTTTATATAGTGAACATCTTTCTTGGCGAAACAGGAAATGCTAGCCAAATTTTCCATTAATTAGCATCACTATAGTATACAGGCTATTTGCGTCTTATCGTACGATCAAAGGCCTTAGACACTGCGACTTAGGTAAGTTTGACCTCACCATGCAGTTAGGTGTGTCTAGCTTTTGTACCTTATTAATTGCAACTGTCGCAATGTACCAAGATATGATCTAGTCGAAACCAAGTGCCTTGACTGGGGTTCTTTCTTGGTGGGCGAAGGGAGGGGGTATTCTCAGTTCGTTTCCCGCATTATCCAATGCTTCACCAAACACCATCATCAGACCTCGCCATTCTTTCCACACCTTCGAATCTAGACAGATTGTTAGGACTAAAACCGACATTAACCCACAGGTTTAGGTGAACTCCATTTTAACGAAGTGCCTTTGAGGATTAGGCAATACATACCATGCAAATGACCTCTGGGGCAGCGTAAGCGACAGTACCAACGCCGGAGACCCGAGAACTGAGGGCGTCAGCTGGACAAGACATGCCAAAGTCCGATATGATGAGTGTCTTCCCTGTCAGATCATCTGGTCCGGGGGATTGAACCAGTGGCTCTCGAATTAGAACTAAAGGGTAAAAAGAGGATTAGCATTACTATTTTTAACAGTCGATCATCATATCGAATACCACCATATTGAAAGAAAATTAATAACTCTTCATTTTAAACACACACACCACCCTACCCTTGTTTTTCATATTTATTTTATGGAGCCCTTACTATATGCAATGCATGCATACATTCATTCATTCACTCACTCACACAAACACACACACGCACATCACACCATCTTTTTCACTAGTGTAAAGTTGAATCATATTTTTCAAAGTCAACTTAATGATAGCTCACTTAAATGTAGACAAACACTTTAGATAATAACTTGTGACGTTTTACGTTGATATTCATGGATACGCCTTCTAGAGGTCATGAAAACTAGCTAACGCCATGCGACGACCACTGAAAACCTATAAGTACAACAAGAGGCCGTTGGCCGCAAGCTTTATATGCCAGCCATTATGAGACTTAGCTCAGCCAGTTGTCCCAAGTGTGCAATATTTCAATCGAGGAACAATAAGTAGCTATGTAATTGATGACACTCCTGGAGAAAGCGCATATTCAATGCTCTGTCCTAACTGTTGGACAAATTGTATCGACAGCTCATCAAACTAATAATGACCATAAAACACTCAAATCAGCGAATCTCTGTTTTCACCCACTCCGAGCAGGCCAATTATTCGATGTCCTTACGCACTCTGTAATTATTGTTAATTTATAAAAAAAGGCTGTGCATTATTATGAATAAATCAATCCACTTACTATTGGCAGTCTTTAGGTCTTGGTGAACGAGTCCAACCTTCTCATGAAGATACCGCATACCCTCAGCTACTTGTAGAGCCCAATCAGCAAGTGTGGAACAGTGAACCGCCGGTCTTCTTCGAACCACTCTATGAAGGGCACCACCATGGGCGAATTCCATCACCAGAGCAGGAAGTTGGCTCAAGGATGCCGGAGTCTCCCATATCCCGAAAAACTCCACCACATTTCGATGAGAGAGTTGACCCAGGTTATGAGCCTCGCGTCGAATCTGGTGGGGGAAGGGAGATGAGTAATTAGAATTACAAAGACAACTTAGCTTATTTACCTTTAAGCACTCTCTAGCATCCTTCCATGAACCAACGCTTAGTTTGTTATCAAATATGCGCCACCCCCCAACCCCGCCCCTCCCCTCAAAATTTCCTCATCATATAGTTTGAGTGACTTTTCGGAATAGAGGTAGAAATCACATACGCTCTGTCTCTAAATTAGCTAATAACATTGATGACCTAATAATATTTGGGAAATAACAAGGAATTTGCTAGTCGGTGACTAACGTGCAGTCAAGGATTACGAGATCAATGCTCATTGACCCACATCCGATGAAGTGGACTGTCAGGAGCACTAGTTACTTCTGATTAGCAGAAGGGAGGAAGATAGACCGCAAATATCTCGTTACAGCGGCTCAAAAAAACTTCCCACAGCTAAAATGTTAGTAACAGATCTTCTAATGGAACTTGATACCTAGACCCTACAGAAGTCAGGGAGAGGGGAGAGGTATTGATTCACTTCATCCGCTGCCAGCTAATTATATACGCACATATAAAGAGGGTAAATGTACTTTATGCTATAGATGGACAACGAAAGTGGAGGCATTTTTAGCTGTGCTGAATATCTCTGAGAAAGTTTTGATAAACTGTGCATCAAAAAAATTTTGGCGTCGAGAAAGATGTATATGCTTATTCTAAGAGTGATTTAATGTCATATTCATCCAGATCAACTGTAATGCTTGGTGAAGCAAGTAAAAGCAAATGGTAGTGAATAGTCTGTCAGAGAGGTCGGAAATTAGGCACAGACAAAGAGGAACGATAGAATCAATGGAGAGTACAATAAAAAAAGTGTCGTTAATGGTCTAACTCACGCAACAGTGTAGAAACCAATTATTGCCACTAATATGTTCCCTACAATTTATCATACATATACAGGAATAAGCTTCAAAGCTGATATGGAGTGATTAAAACAGCTTTCTTCAACTAAATACACCTCATGTTGTGAACTACATACTGAATTGCATAATCTAATTTGAGTAATTACTACTTATGGAACCATCAGATTGTGATGCGATGGACGACTGCAAATCTGCAGGGTCAATTCAACAAGAGTAGCCAAATGTGTGTTTCTCTTTCCTCCAATGAAGCATACGTTATTCACAGCAAGTGAGCAATAGGATTGATTAAGTGTTTTGGTCCTTAGAATTTGCAGTTTTACATCTGAAATAATTTTCACCCAATGAGCTGCTCTAAATTCTGATGAAAAGATTGGTCATGAAAGTCAAAAATCACAAGGAATACCAAAAGTCGTCCATTATACTACTAATCTAATCCCAAGAGGATGTAACAATGGAGGCACGCAGAACTTATTTTTGGCACATTTAGTAAGCAAACGTAGATGAATCATATAGGGGAGGGAGGGGCGAAGGAGGGAGTTAAGGGCGTTAACGCGTATACATTGCTGTTGATAAAGATGACAATGATTTAGAGGGGCGCAGATACAACTCCCTTCGAAGATGGTCGGAGCGAAAGAAACACGACTACACACTCGCAAAATGTTCTAGGGGGTATTGTTTTTATACCTCACATCCTATACTAATGACGTTTCCCATTTGTACTTGAATGGCCTTGAGAGATGGAGGAATGAATACTGGCTAGACGTGACTAATTTTGCCAAGAAGGCGACGACAACTGAAACTTGCATTTCTAACTGAAAACTATGATGAAAGTCGAAGACTGCTAATCTCTTTTGGCAAAGTGAACTAGCTGATGCAATAGTGTATGCAACAGAAGAGGCAGTGAAGATGATATGAACAGTGCAGTCAGAGAATCAAATTTCATACCAAATATGAATTTAATTTCACACCACTTCGCCACGTAATATCCTAATATTCAAATTTTATGAATGGCTGAATTCCCAAAATATGAAATATTTAATAAATCTATGAGAAAGGGATATTCATAAGAGGAATCGTGTTAGATGTAAATAAAAAAGAAAATAATTATGTATCAAGAGCAACGCAACGCATCGGATAAAAAATGTCACAACCGGCGAGTTCCAACTTCTAATCTAATTAGAAATTCCCCTGATAAATGGGTGTATATGCAAAAGGTATCAATATCTCAATCGTGATGATAAAACGCTTACAGTATTAGGTTAATATCAAGAAGTGTCAGTTGTTGCAGCCTTGTAACTGAACTTGGAATTAGAAAAAGAAGTGGCGCAATATCAATCTCATAAGTATACTGAGGTTGACAAGGGGTTATAACGAAAACTTGCAATCCCAGAATCAGAATATTTATATGAAATTCGATTCCATTGCTCTAATTAACAAGAGTCTATTAGAAATCTCAATCTCCTCGTGGGACATCAGCATCGATTTACCTGGGAAAGTTTAATCGATAAGCTGGCCTATGGAGGAAAAAAACTGACCTTTCAGATACTCAGTGTGAGTATCAGTAAGTGGAACAAAGCATTTCTATGCTTTCATTGGGAAAAAATCTGAAAAGAATAATTTCCTCGAGAATAATCTGTAAAACAGGGAGGGTAGACCAACACAAAGTACCTACTGAACCATGAGATATCTAGTATGCGGCTAATGTCAGAGTTTTACCACTTTTCTTTGCAAATGAAGGCAACACCTCCAATAAAAATAAGTGGAGATCATCGAAAAGGGGCATGGACAGGAATGCGGAATGGGAATTAGACAACGGTGTCCGAAAGTTGACAGTGGCAGGCATATTAGAAAGATGCAAAAGTGCACCTAAGAGACAAAATGTCAAGGACCTTAAAGTCTATCTGCCTAGAAGAAAAAGGAAAGCCACTTAGGTGCGCAGCGATAATTTCATTGGTAAAATATTAGGTTGGCAACTAAGTCATTGCCGATTTCAAATAAGAAAGCAAATTGGGAATTTTTGTTTAAAAATATAACTTTATTCAATTAGATATTGGCCCTTCTTGTCGATGACCTTTTTCCATCGTTCTGGCAGAGTAAAAATTCCCCCTTCGTAAAATGTCTGGTCTTTGCTATTAAAAAACTGAATTAGGTGTGATCTGACATCATCCGCGTTGTTAAAAAAATTTACCATTTAAAGAGTTTTGCATGGAACGAAACAAATGGTAATCCGAAGGCGCAAGGTCAGGGCTATATGGTGGGTGTGACAAAACATCCCAACCCAGTTCCAATAATTTTTGCCGAGTAACCAAAGATGTGTGGGGCCTTGCGTTATCAAAGATGTGTGGAAAACAACACCCTTCCGATTTAATAATGCCGGCCGCTTATCTTCAATTGCATCCTTCAGTTTTTCGAGATCTTCAACATACACATTTGAATTTATCGTTTGGTTCTGCGGCATGAGTTCAAAATACAAAATTCCTTTGTGATCCCACCACACTGACAGCATAATCTTTTTTGGGTGAATCTCTGCTGCTTTTGATACTGTTTGGGCTGGTTGATCTTGCTTCACCCATGGTCTCTTGCGAGTAACATTGTTATAAACTATCCACTTTTCGTCGCCAGTAACTAGGTTCTTCCTCGGAAATGGATCATTCTCATTGCGTTTCAGTAGCGGCGAATCACAGATGCTAATCCATTGCGTCAAATGAATTTCCTTTAACAGGTGAGGGATCCATAAATCAAGTTTCTTGACATAACCAAGGGTTTTTCATTTTTTTTCAATGCATGTATGCGACACATTGAGCAGCTTCTCTGCAATATCTCGTGTTGTGCTGTTCTGTTACGATTTGAATCGATAATGGCCTTGATATGGGTTTCATCCACTTCGACTGGGCGGCCAGATCGTTGTGAATTTTTCAGTGAAAAATCACCGGAACGAAATCTTTCAAACCAATTTCGACACTGCCTTTCTTTTAAGGCTTCATCTTCATATACAGCACATAACTTCTTTTGTGCTTGCGATGCGTTCTTGCCTTTTCGGAAGTAATACAATAAAATGTGTCGGAAGTGCACGTCCTGTTCTTTCATTTTTAAATTGGGATAAAAACAAAACTAAAGAACTAAACAAAAAAAATTTTTTACTAATTAACCTAGAAGCTCATATAGTAAGAAAAAAATATAGGTTAGATGCTCTGGCCACGTTAACAAAACAAAAGAAAGTATAGA
>UZAE01012012.1:54382-66502 GCA_900617975.1 Rodentolepis nana
GGGGGGGGGGGGTCCACCTTTAAAGATTTGCCCATTGAAGCAGTCAATATCGCTATACACAGACTAAGTATATGTCATGAAGATTGGCAAGAAATGGGTCTTACCCAAGTGCTCTGCCATTCACTCCGCCACACTGGAGAAAAGTAAAGCAAGTAAATACTCCAAGCGTCACTTATCATTGCAAAAAACGCATTTCCCAGGCTACTCCAGGAGAGAGTCAGTATAAGAGAGATTGCGTCATAATGTAAGTGGAAGTGTACTGGGCTAATTCGTTATATGAGGTGATTTAGTGGAGATCGTTGCACTAGGTGCCCACTGAGGCACTGTTATGGATGCGGGTACGAAAACTCAGGAAGAAGACAGAAGACCGTGAATAAAGCCCCTATTATTAAGAACATACATCTGTTTTAGATAAATGAAATCATCTGGCTGTCTGACGATAATTGAAAACCCCAGAACACATTTATCGAATTTCTTTCTAGAAACTATTAGGAAGCCTATTCGAAAATTTCCAGATCAACAAAAGAAACTCGTAAAATTCATTGATAATCCATTACTCCACTTGTTACGTTTTACATTCAAAATTCTTCTATAAATTTATGCAATTACTATTTATATTTATTTATATCAAATAACAGACTTTATGATAGTTATCATTGGCCCTTTAGTTGACTTCGCGTTTCACAGAGGGTGTGGAACATCAGTCACAAAAAGTCGAGAGGGGGAACAGAAGAGCGATTCACAGTTGTAAAAGAGACAAACACAACGGTAGAGAAGATATGGTGGGTACTGTGAAAGTGGTGGAATATGACATACAGTGGTGTCATGGTAGTTTGAAGTGAGAAGTCAACTGGCGGTTCGTAGACCTTTTAGCGTAAGAGTATACGTGATACAAATCTATTCATTCTTGCTTTCTGATTTCACACGGAGCGATTGAATATTGGCCACCTACGAAATCCATAAATACCTAAACCACTAGGTGTGTCAAGTTATCACAGGGCGAAGAAAGCTAGATATCAATTATTGGGAAACAGATTTAAAAATAGACCACTACAGAAGTGGTATGTGCTCAGATCGATGAGACATACAAAATCTGAAATGCTTAAAAGCAAGGTACTGAGCTATTAGAAAACTTGCACTATGTGCGCTTTCATACTCTTCCGTTAAAAGAAAACGGATTAATAATGAAATTACCCAATTTTAACACAGAGAATTACATCCCAATCAAGCTGTACTTTAGTCCAACAAAACTCCATGGATTATAATCTTGAGCATTTCACTGAAAAAAACATTATGTGTAAGGCAAGTGACAATTGATAACGGTGCAAACACAGATCGAATGTTATACTAAGGAAATTAGCATACGTTTTGAGATCGTATGAGAAAAAAATTGACCAATCAACTGATGGTGTGTTTAAACAATATTACAGTCACTAATTATATATTAAACTAAAAATCCTATCCATATGTTTCACATTAAGCACTAAACAGCAAATTCAATAACTATATTCAGTTCAGAACCCCCCCCCCCCACACTCTCATTTCTGTTTCAACTTTTGTAAAAAAAGGTGATTAAACCAGCCCACAATGGAAAGCAATTCTCAATTCTAGGCAGAATAAGATCAATAAAAACCCTTAGTCATTTTAAAGGAAAAGAATGATCAGATACGAGTCCGATGAATAGCCCTATAAATTTACCGAAATTATAACATAATATTAACATATTCTCCGTATCCAGCCGAGCAATGAATATAAATCTAAGTCTGTAATAACCGCATTCCTCTTCGCTAACTCATAAAGTTAAATCCTTAGTCGTTAATTAGTGATTGCGATTAGTGGAGATGAAATAGATGGTGGCTTCTGCTTCCTTCTCCTACTAGCAAACGGATACATCGCCCTTAAAACGGTTGGGAAAATGGAAATAAACATAAAAAGAATCCATAAAAACGGTATAGAGCACAATTTTCGAGTTGATTCCAAAGAATGCTTACTATTAAATCTCAGGAAGCGCCTTTCAAATTTTCAGGTTGCATTATCACCTTCATTCCAATAAAGGAACTTAAGAACCTCAGTGGGCTAAACGCATTATCCTATCCTGCTAATTGCAGGAGGTTGCTTATTAAAATAAGTTAAGCGAAAGAACTTGAAAGTACCAAAGAGTCAAGAAATTAAGAGCAATAACTACCAAATCAGCGTCAATCAAAGCCTGAATCGTGAAAAGAATGAGCACACATACAATAAATACCTGCCAACGGATGACTTCCATGCAGTTCATGAAAGTCAATAGAGCGGCAGCATGCACAAATTCTATAAGGTAGCTAAAACATACACGATCCGCAATGCAATTCATTCATCAGAGAAACGGAACTTAGACACATCCTTCAATTACCACAAAAACTTAAGCTTGCACAAAATCAATAGAAATAAAATACATATAATGGTGAAATAATATCGTACCACAAAACGATGAATAGACAGAAGCATTTGAAGCCTATGCTTCTGACAAGAAACTCTGGTTTTCACAGGCACTTCAAGATGGAAGACGTGACCAAAGGTAGTCAATAATGAAAAATAAAAAATATTATGCCAAATGCCTCAGAATTAAAGAGAACAATGAGTTTCAAGCTTAATTAAGGCATTAGAATCAACCTTTGAAGGTGTTATACCCACTTGAATATGAACCCAAAGGCCTATGGAAAGCGCTCAAGATGTACAGAAATCAAATGTGCTACGCTTAACATTTAAGGAATTTGTGAATTGGCAGACCCTCTGCACGTGATACTGCAAAATTTTCCAAAATAACTAAGAAGGAAAATTGTGAAAAACAAAAGATTAACCCTCAATCAAAAAATACAAAGGAGGCTAGTATGTGGAAGGAGTATTTTTGCAGCAAATGATAGACAGATAAATAGACGCATACACAGGGGAAGAGAGGATTTATTTTAATAAAAACATAAAATTGTCACTTCATCATTTAATAAATCATCTCCAACTAAGCTCAAAAAAGAGAAGGCATCTCTTTGCAGATAATTCAAAACCAAATCAGAAATTCCAAATATATAATATTTAAGAAATTAGATTTGTCCTCAAACACTACAGACAGTAAGACAAGGAATGAGTTGAAAAACGCAGCCTGTTCCAATCACCAGGATTTAAAGATGGTAAAACTGCAAAATACTGCATTTGTTTGGCGATCGGATAGTAAACTCCAAGGATAACACAAACCAGCATATTATTAAAAAGTGAAAAAATATACAAATTCGAAGAAATTAATTTTAAAGTGCACCAAAATAAAGCATGAGATGACAGATCAGCTTACTTCACCCAATATAATATCCTCAAATTCGATCAAGCGAAGATGAGAGAGCGCACCCGAAAGACTTTCGAACTTTGTTTGTTGACGTGATCTAAAATCGACATCACTCTCCACCCCAGTGCCAAGAGAAGAATCTGTGGTTGCGGATTGGCCAACAACGCGAGCCCCGACTAAAGTACTGTCCATGAAGAAAGATGAGGTATTAAAATCCTGGAAAGATGAGCTAAATTCACCGGAGGAATTTTGAAGGTCAATTGCATTAGGAGGACTCTCTTGAAGCTGAACGTAGTTAGCTGGAAAGACACCAACGTTCCCATTAAAATCTTGGCCAACCCACCACCCTGTGCTTCCAGACACTTGTGGATCAACTGATAAAACCTAGATAGATAAAGATATTAAATAAAACATACTCTCTAATGTCTTTTGATACAATGAATCAATTAGAACAATTTAATGCATTTAAGGGCATCAAATAAAATAATAATAATTACTTGAATCGCCTGTCCATTAGTCAGACATAGCTCGTCATAATCTTTTGGTTTATAATTGAGAATAGCCACAGCCCAATAGGTATTAGAAGGGGATTTAGAAATGCTTGAAGGAATTTTTGACATTTTAGTAAGAAATTATTTGCACCTAGGTCAAAATCGTCAAATATAAGAAATTGAAGTAAGAGAAGTATCACAAAGTAAAACAATATTAACTAAGATCCAAAGAGAAAATCGACGAACATGTGGCGACTGACAGTTCAATAAAATAGGCCCTACTATAAGCATGGAGTTGATAATACGCTGATTGGGTGCTGTCGCAATGAAACCTTCTAACTGGTATATTGAAACAATTAATAATTTTTTAATAAAAGTATACATAAATACAATATGATCATTTATTCTTTTCGTTTAATCTAGATACTTTAAAATCGTAACATTAATAATTATCTAATTGTCATTATATATATTTTTTAAATTAATGGTCGTAGACACATTGAAAGGAAGGCCAATGATAAATACAATTTAACTTTCAATATTTGAAGTGTAAATTTTTGTTTCGAGTTAGATTTTAGCTATCTTTATAGAAACGAGGTTCGAACACACACCTTGAGTATGGATTACAATGCATTAAAATAGCAAATAGCAGTAAAATGCATGATTCATTCACAAATACCAATAATAAAATAAACTTTCATAATCAAAATTTAAGGAATGTGGAAGAATTTAACCTTTCTTTGCCTTTAAAATGAATGAGAAAAGCTAAGGAATTCCTAATATTTTCGAGCAAATCTATGGTTAGCCTTCTCTTGACATAGGAGATGAGTTTTGAAGATTGCACACGGTGCTTGCTGAAACATCCGCGATTCAGCAGGGCACACTTGAACATATTATGTAAGAAGAATTAAACAACCTAAGAGGAAGAATAACAGAGAAGACAACACTTCAAAATAGAAATTATAGTGAATAAGAATCAGTATGCTTTTCATTTTCAATTGCAGCGAAATATGAAGCGAGTAAACATTCGAGGAGTAATTCAGGTATGCGTTGTTGGTGACTGCTGACTGTGAAGACTGATAAATGCTTGACTGAACTGTATGTAATGTAGTGATAATGGCAATGCTCTTTCCATTTCAATCAACTATATTAATTAATCAAAACTTCTCTTCCCAATTCATTCATAACATCATTTTTAATTTTGATAACAACGATACATTAATATACCTCAAAAGCATTAAATTATGTCAATGGCCTATCAACAATCTTCTCCACAGAATTAACTAATCACAATTTGCATTTGAGACATACAACTTATCTGACATTTTCTATTCCAATTACCACTCCATTGTAGTGTGCTACTTAGATTAATTAAATAGCACAGAGCACATTCGTTCATGTGAAGACGAGAATAGGAAGAAGAAGAAGAAGAAGAAGAAGAAGAAGAATCAGTACTCAACTGACACACGAATGATCACCACAATGTTTGTGCTCCCTGTTTGTTGGTGGTGCAACAGTCAAGATTCATATCTACAGCATCAGATCAGGAGTCTGATGCACACTGGAGATTTTCAACCAGTGAGAGGAATGACCAACCACATTAGTTAGTTCTGAAAAGTTGGATAGTGGAATGCACTTCTCATTAGGGAGAATCCATATTGGCACACCGAATTTATCTGCAAATAATCCTATGGATAACCCGTGATCTCATCTCATAGAAAATGGATAATTGGTGTCAATAAATGGACATGTGACATGATGGCTGGATTTAAGATTTTCATGAAACATCAAATTGACATTAAGTGGAATAGTTAGGATGTCAATAGAGAGTTGACCTTATGCGTCGCGTCAAAAATAGTTCACAAGGCACACGGACATGAATCATCCTTGCAAAGACATTTCACTCGCATTCTCACCTTGTCAGATGTTCTCCCAAAATGCGCCAATTACCCTCAAGTTTAATCCACATCCCTATCAACTTGTCAAACTTGTTTAGAAACGTTCAAGCAGATGTCGTTGGACTGATAGAATTCGTCCATTGGAACTTGTGAATCTCTCCAATCTCTCAGTCATACACGTCGGTAATAGTTCAAAGTACTGAGCCACACATTTCCAATCATTACTTAAGTTGGGCACTTTTCTAACAGATGGGAGATGTTCTGTCAGAGTGCAATCACACAAAGCACTAACAAACTTGAAAACTTGTGAGGAACAAGATAAGTCTCCTTTACTTCAATTACGCTGCCAATCCATCGTTTGCAAATATCAGTCTATTTCACTTAATGTTACTTAGAGATTTATCGGATAATAATGCCTTGAAAGAGGCCTTCTTCCACATGTGAGATTTGGGAGTCTCATCAGGAAGGAAGTTGAAAATATCCTGAGTTGGAATCTAATACAACCAATCTTACACCATTCAACTGAATTCGCCTCAATTTCCTTCATCTCACATCATATCACATCACAACACACATTCGCATTAATTATTTCCATTTCTTGGTCAAAGTGATTATCGAGATTTGATTAGTCAAAATCCCTCAAATCAGTCAACATCTAACACCATCTGCCAAGTCTTAATGGATGACCAGCATTTGGGCCATAATGAGTTCACAAAAAGCCTGAACACCCATTCACTGAAATATAGCCAGAAACAGCCGGCCAATCAACTAAGAGAGTATCACTTTGACGNCAATTTAGAATTTTAACGAGTCTGTATGATTTACTGTTTATGAGGAGATTGGGTGAACTACTTGCTAATGCGTTAATTTCATATTCCATTCTTCCATCAAAATATGGTCGGTTATAAGCGTCCAATTGAAGGTCCGGTTCTCGGGTTCAATATCAGTTTGAATAAATGCTAAACTAGTAAATTAGTCAAACTTATTAATTAATTTATAATTTAATCAGGCCTGAACTTCCACAAACCATACGAATCTTGAACTCACTTACTTTGTGCCATTAGGAAGTATTTATATATTTCAAATGGCGGGCTTTATGACACTTATCATTTGCCCTTTAGCTGACTTCGGGCTTCACAGAGGAAAGGAGGAACATCAAAATGAGAAAAAGTTGAGAGGGAGGACAGAAGAATGATTTAAAGTTGTTAAAAAGACAGACAGACACAAGGGCAGAGAAAAGGTAGGATAAGTATGGTGGAAGTGATCGAATAAGACATACAGTGGGATCATGGTAGTTTGAAATCAGAAGTCGACTGCCGGTTTATAGACTTTTTTGCCGTATGAGGGTACGTTGCCCAGGATGCACTACGTGGAGGTAAGTCTATCGCACAACCCTCATTAGGAAATATCAAAGTGACTTCTAAGCTACAGGCTAACATTTTAAATGAAGCACCAATTTGTTAAGTACAGTCGTTCTAATCATGGGGACTATTGTGGTATTATTAATTAAACATTTCAATCCTAATTCGATTTAGCACATTTGCACATATTGAAGTTCTGCTTGAGATTCGAAACATCTTTGCACTCATTTGCAGTTGCTTGGGTAAACTAGCTCGTGAGTCTATTAAGAAATTCTCCGAATTAAACGCATATTGTTCATTCCAATTTCTTAACACAAATTCGAACTTCCAATTCCTAGCTTTGTCAATTCTCCTAGATTACACAATCATAGAGGTCTACAAGAACGTACATCAAGTATTTGTCGGTAACTTTATTTAAGCATAACTAAAATTTCTGTCAAATGACAGATTTTATGATAGTTATCATTAGTCCTTTAGTTGGCTTCTAGCTTCACAGAGTTGATGAACTGCAAAGTCACAACAAGTGGAGAGGGACGGGGAACAGAAGAGTAATTCACAGATGTGTAAGGGGCAGACAGATAAACACAAAGGTGGAGAAGAATAAAAGGTGAGAACCGTGTTAGTGGGCGAATATGGCACACAGTGGGGTCATGGTAGTTTGAAGTCAACTGTCAACTTTTAGACTTTTTTGGCCGTATGAGTATGTGCTGCCCAGGGTGCAACACGTGGAGGTAATTCTATCGCCCACAAAATATACCACTAACATTGAATTAGCAAGAGAGAACTCACTGCAAAACTAAACAGTGGCAAGACTCAGACATCCAAACCACATCCTAATTCCCCAACAGAATCGCATCGTCACGTTCCATAAGGAACTCTTACTCCCAGCATACTCAACACCAACACACAACAATTACTACAGATACGCTTCACCTAGGAATGGGTAATTCATACGAATCAAGATTCAATGTCAAATGAAGCAGCTTACTGCAACCATTTCACCACATCCAAGCACAGCTAGAGTTGAAGTTATTCCATCACAAACTGTCCCAAGTGATCACAAGTGCGCAGTTCTCCCCCAATTACGCACTCCATTATTCCTAATAAACAGCCACGTCATTTTCCACTCACCAAAGAAGTGACTAATACTCAAAAGTGCATCGATCATGAAACATCAACTGTCCCAACGCTCCAAACCCCTCCCCATCAATGCCCTAACAAACCCATCGACGACAACAAAAACACCAAATTGAATGATATACAAATACACATTTATTTAGGCAAAATAGGTCATTTCCTTAGAAATCTTCATCGGTTGTAAACTTGTGGGTATCTTCACCTCTCATTCGAGACATAACACCTGCACGTTGGTATTCAGCAACACGCTTCTCAAAGAAATTGGTCTTGCCTTCCAGAGAGATGTTCTCCATAAAATCGAAGGGGTTTGTGTCTTTGTAGATCTAGAAGGGGGGGGGGAAGAGGAGGGTATGGATTACTTTGTACAATATCAAAAGAGGCAGCAGCAAATTAACAGACACGCCTACCTTCTCATAACCCAGCTCACTCAGAAGGCGGTCAGCCACATATCTTATGTACTGGCACATCAATCGACAGTTCATGCCAATCAAATCAACGGGAAGAGCGTCAGTGAGGAATTCACACTCAATCTCAACAGCATCACGCATGATCTCATGGACACGCTTAGCCGACGGCTTGTTCACGATGTGCTTGAAAATCAGACAGGCGAAATCTGTGTGCAGACCCTCGTCACGGCTAATCAACTCGTTACTGAAGGTGAGACCCGGCATTAGGCCACGCTTCTTCAACCAGAAGATCGAGGCGAATGAACCCGAGAAGAAAACCCCCTCCACTGCAGCAAACGCCATAACACGCTCCGCATACGTCGCGTCTTTGTTCGCGATCCACCTCAGTGCCCAATCCGCCTTCTTCTTCACACATGGCAGAGTCTCAATCGCATTGAAGAGAAAATCACGCTTGGCCGGCTCTTTCACGTAGGTATCGATGAGCAGTGAATACATCTCCGAGTGGATGTTCTCTACTGCAATTTGCATCCCATAGAAACAACGAGCTTCCGGAATTTGAACCTCTTGGCAGAAGTTCATGCACAAATTCTCGTTCACAATTCCGTCACTGGCTGCGAAGAAAGCCAGCACGTGGGAGATAAAGTGACGCTCACCATCATTCAGTCTCTCCCAGTCAGTGAGATCTTTCGTCAAGTCAACCTCCTCCACGGTCCAGAAGGAAGCCACTGCCTTCTTGTAGAACTCCCATATATCGTGGTATTGGATGGGCATCACAACAAACCTACTGGGGTTCGGCTCAAGGAGGGGTTCAATGGCCTAGTTAGGAAATACGAGAGCATTAGATGCCAACATAAACTCAATAGCAATGCTACACCGACCCTTACCACATTCTCCTTGTCTTCATTCGCCATATCGAAGATAAGCACTTTCGAATTTAACCGAACGCAAAGATGCCGCTCAATTTATACCACAATCACAGGGTCATCTATTGGAATACATTTTAAACATTTAAACACATTTCATTCATTTGCATTGACACTGACCATGAGCAAATAATTGCATTTACTATGTCCACCAACTTTTCAACCATTTTATTCTTTTTCCATGATTGAATTAATGAAGGCTTATCGTAAATAATGTGCTCTGAAATTGATTATTAGATTGAGAGTTGGAATGAACACATGAAATGCCGATCGTGCCTTGAGAATTATTGATTTTTCTAATCATAATTCAGTTTACTTTGGCTCCTATTTTACGGATTCTGGTGTACTTTGTTTCTCTGAGTAGTTCATTTTAGTTTGTCACTTACAATCGGTATTTCTATTTAGTTTTGACGATATATGTGCAGTGCATTTTCGGTTATTGCTTTGTGGGACACATCATCAATGACCAAATAGAAATCCTGCTTTAGAACATTACTCAGAAATATTTTAGCTATTAATGTTCACACGAATTATGCTAGAATTATCTGATAACTAATTGCTTTGCCAAACTGAACACTTCGCTATTAATATACGCATCGAATAAACGTATTCCTTGCTACACGTCTGTTTCCCCTATAGCTGGGCTATAGCTTAGCTTGTTCTGGGAGTCTAGCTAGATGTTGGAGAATCTGCCATAGAGATTTCTGAGTCAGTCAGGCTTTACTAGCGTAGCAATCCGCTCCAACTTTTTTGTCAATTGACTGACGTCCTATAATTTTTTGTTGAACTTCGTTGTGAAAATACTATTTTAAAATTAGAAGATTTTGCTATGGAGTTAGAAAATATTAATTTCAAGTTATAGGATCCTTGGAGTAGAGAAAAAACCGTTTACTCCGCATTATCAGTTTCAATTAAATCTAGATGCAACCTTGCCAGTATTGGAAATAACTATGCGTCGAATATTAATTAACCATCTATATAATTAACTTCCTTTAAATGATAGGGATAGAATGTGGTGGACGATAGTCTTGCTTCCACGTGATGCATTCTGTGCAACGTATACTCATAAAGCCAAAATAGTCTATAAAGTGGTTGTTGTCTTTAGACTTTAAACTACCATGACCCAATTGTATGTCATATTCGACCTCTTTCACAGTACTTACTATGCCTTCTTCTCTACCCCCGTATCCGCCTCTCTTTTACATCTGTAAATCACTCTTCTGTTCCCCCTCCCTTTTTGCTTTTTGTGACTTCGATGTTCCTCCCCTCTGTGAAGCCCAAAATCAATTAAAGAGCCAATGATAACTATCATAAAGCCCGCTATTTGATATAAATAACTAAGGATAGAATTATGTATTATTGAAGTCGGTTTCAAAAAAAATAGTCTGATCTCCTTAAATAATGAAAATGCATATTTTTCATTATTTACGATCTATTGATTGGTCTTTGGAGTACCTGAAACTCTTTTTCCTTTACTCGGTGAACTTTCGCTTTAGCATCAAACTCAATTTGCCTATCTAGAATGCAGCATACTTGCAATTGAATATTTGGCCTTAAACCCTTACAACAAAATATTCAAAGCAGCAAATGAAATTTTCTTGTTTAACAGAATTGAAGTTTGGATTGTTTTTTTCCCACTTTTATCTACTTTCTTTATTTCGTAAGAAATCCGATTTTTTTCATATCTCCCCCCCCCCTTCACTGACGCATTAAGCTTCAAACGTTGCATGAGATGTATTTGAATGACAATATGAATGGATGGTATTCTTCACATTGTTCTTCTCCTCAACTTGCTTTTGCCTCCTCCTCCTCCTCCTTTCTAGTTACAACAAATCGTTCTCTACTCCGCTCTCATCCCTCCCCACTCCCCCCCCCCTCCCTTCCTAGTAGTTCAATAGTATTGTGGAGTGAACCACGACTTAGGAGGAAAGTGTGGTCTTGAGTATAGAGTTCTCTCATCCAGCCAACAATCATTTGTCTGTACATCGTTAACGTATCCTCAATTGAATTTTAATGAATAAGCTTTGTGGCTATTTACACTATGCACTCCGCCTCCTCGATACTGTTGAAGAGGGAATAATTTCATATTGGAGACTTTTTGTCCCAGAGATTTCAGGAGTTTATTCAATGTTAATTATTGTTGCCTACGCCGCACTTTCCACCGGTCGTTTCACTTCAGAATAAGTCTTAAACACGTTTTCATGTTCCCACTATAATCAGTACACCTTATTCTATTCGGACAAGGGGATATAAATATAAATACATGAACTCTAGTTGAGAGATTATCATCACCCCAATTAGTCCAATGGGTTGTACTTCTTCACAACCCATCTTAGAAGAATGTGAGCAGTTACTTTTTTAAAGCAAGGTTGGTTGAAGAGACTAGCATGAATCTAATGCAAAAATTGCACCGTGTGAGGCTTTAACCACCCTTCTACTTTATTCAACTTGAAGTAAGCGGAAAAGGCGTTTTACATTGTTACGTCAAATGGGCAAAATAAAGATCCCCGATGACAACGAAGTCAACGTGATGATAAAATCTGTAGGAATAATTTATG
Source organism: Rodentolepis nana (assembly GCA_900617975.1). NCBI lineage: Eukaryota > Metazoa > Platyhelminthes > Cestoda > Cyclophyllidea > Hymenolepididae > Rodentolepis > Rodentolepis nana. The sequence continues at coordinate 66,468 of UZAE01012012.1, forward strand.
CTTTTACTGACGTCATTTTGTCGTCAGGTTAATGA
>UZAE01012012.1:76616-118199 GCA_900617975.1 Rodentolepis nana
ATCTAATTGAATAAAGTTATATTTTTAAACAAAACTCCGAATTTGCCTTCTTATTTGAAATCGGCAATGACTTAGTTGCCAACCTAATAGAAGCCCATACAGTAAGAAAAAAATATAGGTTAGATGCTCTGGCCACGTTAACAAAACGAAAGATAGTATAGAGTGAATCTGTCATCAAAAACGGCAATGATTTAGTTGCCCACCCAATATATGCTCTGCTTTCTCGGATCCAAGCAGCAACATCAAGTTTAATTTGCCGAAAATTCTTTATATTGATGATTTAATCAATTTGGGCGGTATTTTTTAACTTTCACATTTTTTAATTAATGCCACAAATCCTACCCTTTTTGGTTTTTTGTTGGGGTTGAAGCTTTATCCTTTTTTTCAATTATCCGCACAATTATTTTGTGGAGGGCTTGCCAAATTGAAATATTTCTAATTTGGGAAACATGGCGCCAAAATCTGATAAAAGGGTCTAAATTTGTTGAAAGATGTGACTGCATTTATTGTAATTGCCTGAAATACACCTTTAAACAGAAAAATGCCTTCAGTTTTGGCCGATTCTCGAAATTTAAAATTATTTTGCATGAAAATTAAAAATTTAATCAAGTTCCTGTTTTTAAGTATCTAAAAATTTAAAATAGAGCATCACTAAATTGATGTATGAGGGCTTACGCATTCAAATTTTTTACGAGCCTTTCTTCCAATGTCTCTGGAGGAAAGCTTTAGCAACCCTTGACATGGTTAAGTGGAAAAACGTGGAACAGCTTCAATGAAAAATTCGCAACCTGCCACCCTTCATCTTGGCCATAATTATCCAGCGAGGCTAGACATCAATATCAGTATGAATGGGCCGATGAGTAATGATCTTGTGACCTCTAAGTAATTGTATTTCCATTTTATATCTGTCGAACATGGACTATTGCCTGATTTATTCATTCAACACCTTATCCAAAGATAGAGTATCTTCGTTATACTAGGTTAAGGGAAGAGATGTTATTAAGTGCAAGAGAGAGTGCCAAGTAACATCCTTCCAACTAATGACATTCTAAATAACCTTTAGGTGAAGGGAACAGTAGTGAACACTGTTGTATTAGTAAGTAGTTTAATACAATTTGATGCGGGAGATAGGGAATGATAAAGTAAGGCTCTGAGATAAATAAGAAGACAGAGCTAGTTACCGAAATTTCCGTTTTTTATTGGAAGAACGTAGTAAAAAAACAGACCTCGGCGTTTACTACCTAAAACTTGACAGATATGATGATGGAAATTGTGTAAAAACTAAATACTCAAACTTATGAGGTAGAAGATTTAACCATCCTTCGATTACAAAATGGATAAGCTTTTTTCATATTATAATTATAGGTTAAATTATGTGCGGTTCAGCTAAAGTTGCTTAAATGAACTTATTATGACCTCTGATATCAGAGCCATAGTGATTAAAATGACTGTAACATCTAGACTCCTACTAATCACAACACGTAACTCTGATAGGTATCTTTGGGAAATTTCTGTTCTGATACCTCTCTTTGATCAGAGCTAACTAGAAATGTTAAACACAAAACAGTCGAATGTGCAACGAGGGGCACTAATTTCATTATCTTTTACTCTGTTAACGTGCCCAATGACAACTCAGGAAGCTGTGAATTGGAATTTAATAAAATGCAGCATCTTTGACAGGACTACAAGCTTTTATCGAAGAGGCAAACAAAATGGAGTTCAAAGAATTCAGGAATCAAGGGGCCCAAACGTTTGTTGAGAATTTGGTTATCCTCTTTCTTAATGAAATTCGATGGGAGAATAGAAGCGAACAGAGGGACTGTTAGATATAATGAGCAATTTTTATCCAGGAGGAATTAAATGAAGAACATATTGTTAATCATTACTAAAATTTGCATATTTGTTAAAATACTAAATTGTAGGAGTCACATGACTATTTTGGAAGCTAATCGAATGAAATGCAAGATTGAATTGAGGAATTACGCGCAAACACAGAATAATCACTCAATTAAAGTAAAAAGGTACTTCAAGTTTGTCAATAAGGGAAGAATGATTAAAAGATTTTTCGGACAGTAGAAAATCGATACGAATATGGACACACCCAATCACGTGAATGAATACAGATAATCGATGTGACTGCAGTTCAATGATAGTGTGCAGGTGCACAAACTAGTGCAGAAAATCGATGAAGAATTGACATAGTCACACAGCTCAATTTTTTTCACGTTTACTCGACCACAGATGAATCCAGTTTATGGTATCCTCATTAGTCGACAAACTTCTAATTTCACCTGAGCGGATTTTCGAACGATGATTAAGAACTATTTGGCATTAATTGCATTGCTTTTTATGCATCATATCATCGGCTTTTTTTAGATTATTTGACCCTGTGTCCCGGTAATCTGATAAATCGATGATAACTTTTGCATAGTTTAACATATAAGCACATGAGGTATTACTATATCTCTTAGTTCTGATTGCTTAACGAGTGAAGCAAAGATTCTATTGAGCTTAGGTAAACCAACTTAGTATTTATTGTACATTATTAAAATATCATGAATTTCTACGTATGTTGATATTTTTAAACAGAATATAATTACTTGGACCATTACAGTTTAATATTACCCTGCAAAGGATCAAATGTATGGAAAAGGCCTTAATATTTAATATTCTTGTTTATAAATAGCGACCAATGGGATAAACTAGATAAGTATTCTAAATTCGTTTGTTGTAAAGATCAGTAGAACGTGGGCAAACGACGTGCAATTTCGTCAAGTAAATAAATCTGCTATTCCTCCTTATCCTTTGTTGACATACTCCAATGACAGCTGTTCTTTCCATCAGAAACCAGAAGGGAATCCTAAAGTTTTAAACATCAAGCATTTAAGCTTTCGTACCACATTCATTTATTTAAGTTCATTAAAAAGATAATTTCAAGAAAGTACCCTAATACCCAAGTATTGTGTGAAACCAATTAGGCACTAATTTCGAAGTTAATGTCACTCCATAATTTTTTGACTGTATATGTAAACTTCTAGCAGTATTTTACATTGAAATTTTCTTAAGATAGATCTAATAAGCAAATTCCTCTGGAAAAATCCTTCATCAATCCCATTTGGGTGTCTTGCAATGCCCATGTAGTGGATTGCTACACTAACAAGCCTTGACTATACTCAGTGAACTCTATGGCAGATTCTCCTAAATTTGGAAAGTTCCCAGAATTGGCTAAACTACCGCAAAGCTATAGAGAAAACAGACGTATGCTGTGGAGCACGTTTATTTGTTATTACGTGGCAGTAACCCGGAACTCAATAGTCTCAATATATACTTTCAGGCATGATAACCATGTACTGGCTTCGACCGTTGATTGGTCAAGATGGCTGTCCTTTTGGCGTGTTAAAGTTGTGTTCCCCACACCTTCCTATTTTTGTACTTAAAACGACAGGTACCGCAAAGAACAACTTTGGATGGCATGCTATAGATAAAGCATCGGCTTGCACTGGATCAATGTTCTGCTAAAATGGGAGTTTTGAAATCGTTTAATCTTTAAAATCGAGTAAATTCGAAGGTTAATCTTGCTCTGACGTCAGACAACATATGTGACAAAAGATGTGAGAGAATGCAAATATTCTTTCTTAAAAGTCAGCAAAATTTGCTTCCAATGTCTTCAAAACGATTTCCCCATTGAAATGAACTTTTCAAATAGCCCGAGAGTCATAAGGACAAGGAGACGGGGATGCTAATATAAGAGTTCCAAAGATATCTTTACATTTCATAAACGGCTTTTCAGTTTTCTGTCCTCCTATATATTTGGTAACTGTAATAATAGCCCCCGTACGGCCTTGTGTTCAAATTCGATTAGTGATACGAATATTACAACCCACTTTTATCAAATAGGTTCAATATTAGTGTCTATTGTGCATTTCCGTAATCGAAATTGCATTTAACATCGCAAAAGGTCATACATTTGATTGCCAAATAATTGTTTTTTTCGAAATTTGGCGGCGAACAGGAAAATCAATCTTAGAAATTTCTCAAGCAACTCATTGCGAAATTCGCGACTTTTAAACTAACGGGTGATCATAAAAATACTCTTAAGAAAACTGAACTCAAATTAGTACTGTTGTGACACTAACGACATTTTAAATATGCTTGGTGTAGTTGTTGCACATTTTGATAATAAAAATGTGTTATTACTGTTAGTATAACACGTTCAAGTAGTTTAAAAGTAGAATATGGCATTGTATTGAGAAAAAGAACTAGAATGGTAGCAGATTTAGTACTAATAGACTATACAATACCTTTAGTCAACCTAAGTAAGTTTAACGTCTCAAATTCACTAAAATCAATGCCAGTAGCACGGGCGCGCGGTAGACTTGCGCCCACGTGGTGCGCCCTGGGCAGCGTATACTCATGCGGCCAAAAAAGTCTATAAACCGGCAGTTGACTTCTCACTTCAAACTACCATGACCTTTATTTCCTACCTTTGTGCCTGTCTCTTTTGCAACTGTGAATCGGTCTTCTGTTCCCCCTCTCCACTTTTTGCATTTCAATGACTAACCTAAGTGCCAGTAGTCATAAGTTGTAATAAACGCCATTCACTTCAAACTCTCTGCTTCCTTGATATTGACGAGGCGACTTATGTAATTTTTGGAGCAATTTTACGCAGAGGTCATTTTGTCAGAAGCAGTTGTTAAGATTTAGCCAAGGTCTATTTACCTAGTATCCGCAGCAGGACCATGTGTATCCAATACGACAGTTGATAGAATTAGTGCTTTTTGCTCGTTGACGAATCACTGGTACGTAGGATAGTGGCATGAGTCACTCTTGGGCAATACGTGGAGAGAGACCGAATAGACCGAGAGGCAGGGTGCACATTTGCTCCTTTCAAATAGATGAGCATGCAAAGAGGGTGATGCCTGAGTAGATGATGTCGTAAAACGGGTTCAGTATTCGATGAGCCCATAAACCAAGCAATGAAACAAAAGTTCAAGTTGATATTTTTAGTTGAATTAATGGAAAGACAATTATGGAGACATGAGTCTAAATTTAGCATGCTTCTAGACCTTTCTAACGGCCTCAATCGCCCTATTAAGATAATTCCCATTTGGCAACTAACATAGTTTGAACAAAGGTAATGCCAAGGCAATTTTGCTTCTAACCCATCGATCTAGAGGGGAGAGAGAGCAAGGCCCAGAAAAATCAAATGATATCTGCTTTATATAAATCTACGACTAAATAGGATTGGTTGACTGCCTAGTTAGACAGTAATTAATCCGTGGCGGGAGAAATATTCGCCAAATTGATAGCTCTGTGAGCAAATTCTACTCCCTCGAATAAAAAATAGTACATTCAATCTCCAAAAACTTGCACTCTTTTAAATGTAAATCAAGTAGGCCCATGGTTTATTTGACTTCTTAAACAGTCGACGAAGTAAAAATACTTAAAACGCGTATGAAAAGATGTGACATGACCTCATAGGTGAACTATTATCTTATTTTAAATGTACTGAACCAAGATGATAGTATCTACAAGTGCAATTTTAAATAAAGTAAGCATCTTTCCCATAAAGTATGTTAGACGCCCTTGCAGGAATATAAGTTAAATAAGACTTCATTTTAACGAGAGCATTTGAGTATGAAAACTGTATTAAAAATTAACACCTGCTATCTACTTCCCATTTACATACATCCCCATCCAAACTCAAATCGAAGTTAAGAAACCTTGATAATGTTCTCTCACATCACACTATGCATTATCTTAGAATTTGTTCTTCTCAAGTTTTCATCCAGAGATATTAAAGCTTTGGTGATCCTACCTAAGTTAGGGTGAAAAAGGAGGTGGAAGCAAATCATTTTAACATTTGATTTATTTCAAGGTATCTCAGTTTTCCATATTGAGCAGCCGAAATATCGGAAATAAGAGAAACCAGACGATGTAGACTGAAGGCGTTTTATTGCTATGTCGAAGATTCAAGTTTAGTCGTCCAAGCACTTCAATGCTCTCCAGAAAAGCACAGCGGCCTCGAGATTCCTTAGATTCCGAGGACTCGGTCTTCTCTAATAAATGGCGAACTTTCTGCTGTTTCGTGAGTTTAAAAGAGCTTTTTCCTATTAAGGCTTTCTATTTATATTAATTTTTTGAAATTATTTTGAAAAAAACAGGTAGCAAGAAAAAGATTCAGGTGACAAGTGCTTTATTCCGTATTCTTTTACACAAAGTGGCATTAGACACGCTTACAAAGGAATTAATAAGTATTCACAAGCGATGTAAATCGAAACTAGCAGCAGCAAAGCGTTAAGTAGAAAGGCGCTTCCTTACCCTCCAACGAAATAATTTGCCAAACTGCAAAAAACAGCTGTACAGCTAAGAAAGCCTTTTACTTCATTAGCCATAAGCCATTTAGAAAGTGATTTGATTTAACAACCACATATGTTTGCACAATTCTCGATTTATCCACATAAGCTACACCATTGGTTGGCTATAGTTGTTAATAACGAATAGGAGGAATTTTAAATCTAACGCGATTGAATGACTTGGCATTTAATTTGCGATAACAAAGTTTCATAATCAGATATGAGCTAGAAAAAGGTAGTTAGAATCACCCAGAACCTGATGGAAAAGTTCTAAACAGAATTTCAAGAACTTCCTCAGATTGCCGAAATAATCGATCCTCATTCCTATCTCTGCCCGTCTCCTGTATTGTAGTATGAAAGGCCAGTCAGTCGTATAAAAGATTCCTGTTCCATAAAGAATTGTTATTCCAAGTTGGCGAAAGAAAAATTAAAACTTGACTCCCATATTTAGATCGTGAGGGAGGGGGGAAAAGACAGGTGTTATACGACTTCATCATTGACAATCGTTAATATTTTACAAGCCAGTTGACTGTGCGATTCTTTCTCATTTCTCTAAGAGGCTTTACAGCCGAATGCTAGTAGCTATATTCTTTTCCTGCTTTATAGTGAATATTTTTGCAAGCAAAGCCAGCAATTTGACAAATAATCTACACTAGGGGGTTAATGGTATTTGCCCCTTTAGTTAAGTCGTAGAGATATCCAAGATGATTATAGACTATACCAAGGCTCAAATTTCATAACTGAACTGCTTCGGTTCAAGAAGATTTAAGGTGATGCTTATCGATTTGGAGGCTAGCCTATTTGAGCTGGATTTAATTTAGTGATGCCTACCTATCACGTGAGATGAGCCGTTGTTTACTCAGTGAATAATATTTTTCCAATTACTATCAAGTTTCTTCTCACTTCGAGAGGAGAACTGCAAGTATTTCGGACTAAAGAATTTCCTTTATGCCCTTATTCAGCGAATAATAAACCTATCAATTGTAATCGTTTTCGACTACGTGCTGAAACCGCGTGCGCAATTTTTCTGCGTGTATTTAATTGACAGGTCTGATCACTTTCGCTTTGATTATTCCAAGGTCACGCCTCAACATCAGTAAACACAATGACGTCCAAATTGTGATCGATATTCGTGCATGGTAACTCACGTGTTTGTGAATATAAATACACTCCACCGCCATAGTCGATTGTGAACCATAGCCTGTATCAAGAAAACGAGCACTCCGAAAGTAGTTTCGACACTTCCACAAATTACAAAATTTTCAATTAATTTAACATCTTTTCTCCCTTCTGCTTTCTTTCGCCTACAGTTCATCCATCGGTCCGACTTTACTAAGTTATCCAACACCACACACACTCGAGCTTAACTCTGTCATTAAGGTTTTCCATGCTAAATTGACATCTCGTGTGCCCGTAACACAGCTGCAGCCTATATCTCTGTACAACTATAGTCTCTCCTAAAACTCTTCGACTGCACATCTATCTACACTCGATAAATTTTTCTTATACGGTTAATTCTTAAAACTGTTCTGTATACCGTCACATCTTATAAACAGGTTTTACTGCATAGGGACCTAGACATTGTTCACATTCAATACATTTTTCACAAAAGACGGTATGAATGTTAAGAAGCTTTTGGGAAACCACCGATATCTTAACTGTGAAATCTTGCCAAATAGCTTGTGACATAAATATAGATGGCTAAGTAATATCGTGAAAAATACGACATCAGATGAGTTGGTTTCGAAACTCATAGATCTAAACAAAATATTTAAAGTGATAATAACCCAAATACCAAAAAGCACTCCTTAAACCCACATAAATATTGAAAAATAACTAGGTCAACAAGGAAACGAAACCGAATTGTTCAAGGAAAACCAATATTATTTGCAGGGGTGGGGCACTAGATAATAAGACATTGACTCATATAATCTGAAATTAGGATTAGTACTCCTTTGAGATTATACGGAGATGGTACTTGAAGGTCAACGGAAGCAAACACACCATGTTGGGCCATCTAACTGCCGAGTTTCCCTCTAAAAAATAAGCGGCTTAATTAATAACAAACACGGAGGGCAAAAGAAGGAAAACTCAGCGCCCAATACAAAACCAGCATTTGAACTGAATTGCCATGAATATAATTCAGTAATACAAACATCACTAAATATTTAAAAGTAGAACAAAGAAGTTAGTAACGTTCCACTTAAGTGGAATAAACTGTCGTGAAGACGTCCTTATTAGAAACTCGTTTTTAATTACCCATCCAGTAAAACCCGACGAGGTTGGCAATCCATGCTACTGGAAGTGCATCAGTTAGGAACGATTTCTTGGCTTCTAATTTAGCAGTTATGCACGATGACCATAACGTAACAAACACACAAGTATGGCATTAGGGTTTAAATGGGCGTCTTTATTTAGAAATTTCTTAGGGCTCACTTGAAGTCCATCCAGAGAAACTTTAAACGGACCAATTAGGTGATTATTCCTTCCTATTATTATTTACTAGGGGGATTTCCCATTATTTCTAGAATAAACAGCCACCCAAGAGTAGAGCTTTAAGCTATCCTTTTATCTTGGTTCGGGGTGTTCCCATCAAATGCTCGGAAAAATAGCGTTCTTCGGAATATATTCAACGTCATCATTTCCGAAACTAATTCCGTTTTAATGACTATTACAAAAAATAGTTATTGAGGTTACTTCCACGCATTTCATTCCTCTAACTTTCTATTGATCGACAGTTAAACTTCCCGGTTGACGTTCTTCTTCCTGAATTCAGGTCTATTTCGTCACATTCTTGCTGCTATAATTATTCATCCGGTCTTTGCGATGTTCTTTAAAGAAAATGGAGACGTTATTGAAATTTATGTGGCTTATCACCAGAAGAATCAACGAGAATTGAAAGCGACTCATCACGTGTTAGAATCAAAGTTGTTGTTGGAGTTATGGAACATTCTAGAATTTATTTTCATGGAGTTCAAAACGCCATAGCGCCCGTCTAACCATTGAATCGCCAAGGATATCAGCTAGATCATTTCGGGAGGTATTCTTACACTTATCAGAGGTTCAGCCTGCCTCTGGGTCTTTGAAATACTAGATTTTAGATATTGAAATTTCGTAGATATTTTTGATACAAAGACGTACATGAAAAAGCCACACACAAAATCATGATTTTGAAGGTTCACATCATTATTTTCGCTAAGAGCATTTCGCAAGAACGGTAAAATTACGAAAGAATATGTTTGTTTAGTAGTGTGTCCTCGTGCTAAATGTAAATATGTAAACATATCTATGAGGAACCGATGAGGAAAAGGACCTATTATTCAAAGTATTCAGCAAAATCTACATTACACAAGTGTTTTCAACAGATTTTTATATTTACATAAGTTGTGACTCTTGGACGTAAAGATAGTATAAAATAAACGTCAACTGTCCATCACTAAAGCAGGCAGTTGTAAGCACATTTTGGACGAAGTAATCTAAAAGGATAGTCGCCAATGGTTGTATGTTTATAAAAGCCAGTACGATGAGCTCGATTGACCTCAAAGGTGCGAACCAACCTAAATTCAGAGCATATGAAATAAATCATATAGACCCTAGAGTAGGCATGAAAACCCTAATCAATCTAGATAAACGATAAGCTAAACTAATTTGAAATGAAAAATCAAAATTAACCACATTAAAATGTATGATGCGCTGTTTAACATACAAGTATCAGAACATCGATTTCGAATAAAGGTACTAAATTAACCTCATAAAAATATTCGATAGAAAAATTGATTGTTATTAAAAATACTAAATTACCACTTTTGCCCTCCGCAAAAAGTCATGAAGGATCAGAGTTTAAAGTACACAACATTTGATTAAACCACATTTTATACGATAGAGCATGGAGCAAAATATCCAATTATGAAGATAGAACTCACAGAAAAGCATGTTGCAGAGATGGTCAAGATAAAAGTAAATTTTTAGAACGGATCATCAAGCATTGGTTCACGGCGTGGTTTTTTCACTTTCTGATGCAAACAAACCTTGGACATTGAATCCGTCAGACCTATGTTAGCAAAAAATATACATATAAATAATAATCCTGAGGTAGACCATAACTATTTTCCGAAATAATATTACCGAAATCTTGATAGTCCCTAAAGTCGCTATTTGGTCGTTTCAATTTTGATTTGATTGGGGTTGCGATTAGATCAAAGGGATATTGATATAAGTCTTTACTAGGAGGAGAAACATTTACTAAAAGATTAAAAAAAGCAAAAATCAAACATCAATTCGCAAAAATATAAAATGTAACCATTTTAAGTACAAACCATGGGTGGATGGAAAGGGCGAAGAAAGTTGCTCGCAAGAAAAGGTGAAATCTTTCTGTCTATCACAGGTAGCAGGGAAGAATTCAAATGAATTTATAGATGACAGCTGATTCAGATTATTTTCCACAAGAGGAGACTGTAAAATGCAACGCTGACGTTTTGATTTTTGACGCCTTAATCTGTTACACTTTCTACAATGTTTCAAGGAACTGATTCTCCGGCGCTTTTTCCCAAGATTGGGACCGAATGGACACAACGTGATTTTGTATATTTCTAGAGGTGTCATTGATTGAGAAGACCAAGAAATTGCGTCACGAACAAGAAGTCTTCCAACATCATAGCCAAGATCTTTACCGAGTTCTTCAACTAATTGCAGTGCCCTTTGTGACACTAAAGAAATGATGAGAAAAGGGAATGACATACTTGTGTGAAAATGGCCAATTCGACCAAGAGCCTGAAGTAGGTAATGCTGGTCACAATGTTGATTATCCAATTTCTCTGTAAGAAATATAAAACATAAATGGATAATAACTAATGATAATGAAACAGAAATAAAATGACAAGAGCACGAAATTAAAGTGATAGGACAAAACGCGACAGCAAAACCGAATTAACATATGGATTATGCTTGCAAGTTACGATTAAATAATAGCTGAGATTACCCTTGTATAATTGAGTGAGATCCGCAATCGCCCTTTGAAATGATCCCCAGAGAATCACTACGAGGCGATCGTGGCACGCTAAATAACGATTTCTGACATACTCATTACTTTCAACCAAATCATCGAAATCCGGCATCCTAGTCATTTTCAAAGTGACTTAAGTTGATGCATGCCCAAACAGTGAGTTCAAACATATTATTTAAAATTTTGTGAATATTAAAATATTCTAAAAATATTTTGCAAAGATATTTATTTTAGTTTATCTAACTTTGTTTATGACGCATATCTATTTTAAATAAAAATCAATGATATTTGCAAAAAAATTCAACCAACTACTTCTGCAATAATAATATTTTTAAATTGAAATTTAATTAATATTGCTCGATTGCAGAATTTAAGTTCCCTTAGTCTACATGGGACTTGTGTCCTTTGACTTCTCAGTGTGTACTCTCAAGAATGTCTTACTGTGAGACTAATCCGGAGTTATTGCAGAAGTTAAATGATGAAGTAAAAGCCAAGCCGAATAGGCCGCTAGGATTTTATCCTTCACCATTTCATGTCACGGACGAGTTTTTCAGGAGTAAATTTTCTCCATCGGATCCTTATCATTCATGTAAGAGAATTGACTGTTTTATTTTCTTTAGCCAAAGGATATCCATACTCTTACAAACCCTGTGGAAATTATCTTGGAAGACCTTTGATTGCCACTGATTTGCATCTTGGTACAACCTGGGGTACGAATATTTATCCATTTCGGCCAAAGTTTTGCCAAATAATGGAACGCGATTACCTAAGGTCGGTACATTGAAAGGCTTGTAATATTCTTTCTAGATGTCTAAGTAGAGTTGGTGTCCAAAATTCTGATAGGCTCTGTCGTGTTTATTGGGAGGATTTAATGGAATGTACCACGAATGAGAAATCGGTAAGCTAATCGAAATTCTTTTTACTTTTTATCTAGAAAAAGCGATTGCTTTTTATGGAAAAGGTCCGCAAGCAAAAGAAAATGGCTCCAATGGAACCTCCTCCTTTCACTGCTATCCCTCGTCCCTAAGTAGTTTAATTTATATATGTAGTGTGACCCAAAGAAATGCTGTGGTCTTTTTCAATATAAAATATGATATTGAAATTTTTTTAATTATCGTCTACTTTTTGAGGTTCCTCAAGTACGGATCTTCGTAATTTTAGTTGAAATTTCTATCTTAAGACTTTCCTCCCTTGTTTTGCTTTTTCCATTGCTCTTACCTGAATTACCTGTCTTATTGATCGTTTTTTGTTATAATTACAGTAATATTCGTTCTCTAATCATCAGAATTATTATAAGTCTTGTAGCATTCTGATTTGTATTTTGTTAATTGAGCAAATAATTTATTTGGTATCAACTACAATTTCTGTCCGACTGCGATGGTGAGAAAAACATCTGCTTTCTCACTAATTCAGCATTATAACCTCCTGCATATGCTTAATAAGGTTACTTACAGTCGTCAAGCTAAAAATCGTCGGTCTTCCTGCTTAAAATATTCTGTTTTAGTTACTACAGCTACCGAGATACCCTATTGGTATTTAGCGCCCTCGACCTCTAATCGTTTCCCCGCTCTGACTGTCCTATTCCTTGAAAGCCTGTTTTCTCTATTCAAAATTTTGTGATGCTTGGTCCTCACATTTCATAACTATCCTTTATGCTCCTTAAATTTTGTTTCGTACTTTAATGGTGCCTCCTAATAAAAATCTATTCTTGCTGCAATTCTCCATTTCGTATGCTATGGTTCAGATTGCTCAATGACCGCCCCACCTATTTCCTTGCAATTTGTACTTTCTCTTTCGGCAAGGTATTTTGCAATTCGATTAACCTCAAAAGATCTTCAGTCTTTTATTGGAGCATTCGGCCTAACTTTTTGCTACCCTCTAAGTACCTACTTCTTAAAGTTGCAGTAGCGTTTGAAAACTTATTTTTTTGTAAATTTGGGAGATGGAAAATGATACTACCATACCACCCGCTAGAAATATGGTTCCTTTCAGCGATAACCTCTCTGTTAAAATTCACGAATATGTTTTCTAACCTCATATCCTGGCTACAGATACCCTTTATTCCCTGAAAAATTAATCTTATGTTTTTAATGCTTTAGAAGAAAACAAGCTCTTGCCGTGTTGTTGTATTGTAAGTTGAGGAAGCTGTGTTTTCCTGGAATCAATTAATGTTAGGAAATTGTGATAGGCCCTGTTAGGCTGAAGGTCTACTTGTTTGATCCTCCAAGCGTGTAAAAAGGAGTTGGCCACTTGACCTGTGCTTATGGTTTCTCTATGGGAACTAGAACTTTTAACCTATGGGTACCATTGCCACATTTGAAGGCCGTATTGGATCTTTAAGCAGATGGGCCTACTATCACAATCTTGCCGATTTGACAAATCCTTCCACGTTCCATTCTTATTACCTCAACTTCATCGAAACCTGACGAATTCTACAGCCGCACAGTTTCCGTTAATCAGTTACATGACGAGGGTCTTTTTAATGCAAATATGCATAACCGATTCTGTCTTCTTTTCATCCGAATTTGTGGTATTGTTTGCTAAAATTTTCAGATGATTGCTACCTGATAGCGAAGTGCGGCTAACTGGTTTAACAGATTGCTCGTTCTTTCCTTTGAATATTGTCAGTGAATTAGGTTCACAGGTTTTATTCATCATGCACCCATGTACCGAATTTGAATATTAATTGGAGAAGCAACCTCACCATTGCTCTACTACTAATTGGCTGGCCAGGCACTTAGATATCTACCGATCAAACCTACAGGCAAATTTATTTTCTCAATAGAACTATCCCTTCAGTTACAGACCATCTGCCTTCTTGTCTTACGGGGTCTGTTGAATAATGGCCGTAGTTGTGTCACCTACACTAAGTACCACGTACCCTTATAGAATTTGCGATTTTCGATCGATCTAGATTCTTTCAAGCAAAAAAAAACAAATATTGCAATCTATGCAAATTGTCGTAACAATAAAGGGGATTTATTTTTTATTTGAGGTTTGCCTTCACAAAATCCTTTGCAGCTCTGATCACTTGGTCCATAGAGACACCATTAGGAGATCCACTGGCCTGTGCTGAGGTGTCTTTGCCACCGCCTTTTCCATTAATCAAAGCGGAAACGCAACCAGCCCAAAGGTTCGCCTTCAAACCACGTCCTGAGAGGGCCTGAGATAGGGGAGGGAAAGGAGTATTCAGTACTCAAATACATCCGCTACGAAGCCTAATCAAATATCTTCAGATCGGGGTGTGCGATAGACTTACCTCCATGTGGTGCACCCTGGGCAACGTATACTCATACGGCAAAAAAGTCTATTATTCGGCAGTTGACTTCTCACTTCAAACTACCATGACCTCACTATCACTCTGAGGTCCACCCTCTTGAACTTTGACGTTTCTTCCCTCTGTGAAATTCGAAGTCGGCTAAGAGCTAATGATAACTATCAAAATGCCTGCCATTCGAAATAAATAAATAAATATTTTCAGATCGCTTGAATAAAACTCCCAAGTTGTCTCTCGTGCACTGAAGTATCGAGCATGGCATTACTAGTTCGAACCAGGGAAAATGCATGGCTACAACTATTGGTTAGCCAGACAGCCAACCTTTTAGTAAATATCCAATTTTGTTCACGTTTATCTATTAAACAAAACGGAGTTTGAGTTACAAGTTTTCTCTCATCATTCTGCTGTCCGAGTGGTTGTAGTTTTATAAAAGCGCAGCTAGCGATGAAGGAAAGCAATAGCATATATGCGCGTTAGGATCGATGTCTAGGATTCAAGAGGTGGAATTTATTTCTCCCCTCGATATTATTCATTCGGAAATATGATTAGATATTACTAATTTAAAGTGAGTAATGTGCGCAGTTTTAACTAACATTACATGGTAAGGGAAAAGTTCATACTGCATGGGTATTCACATTGTTGGCAGAAATGTTAGTTGCCTGAATACTAGTGCCAGGGATAAAGATAATAATTTCGTGATTAATGCACATTTTATTTATAAAAAATAAGTGTTGCGATTTGCGTAATACAAGAAAAAGCATATTTCCTTATGTACAGACTAATTGAAAAGCACTTCTCTATGGCAGAATACTGAAACTATTAGTTTTTGTGCAAAGTTAGTGAAAAAGCATCAAGACAGAGAGCGATTTTTCAATCAAATTTAGAAAAGAAGAATTATTTTCACAGTTTCGAAATAAATTCTGGATTGATAGGCGCCCAAGATACTTTGACCATAGAGATCAATTGCTCCAGGCAGATAGATTGCTAATGTTCTTTGAGAAGTAAAAGGTTGCGTTCGATCATGCTTTTAATAGCAGTCATTAGACAATGCAATTGCATAATCTAATTAAAATTTGCATTTCGATCTCAAAAATTTTTCCCATTTTCATTTCAATTTCAGAGTGAGTATCGATAAATATTGTCTGGCAAGCATGAATGCTAGTGGTATTGCCCAAAACGGAAAAATGAGGGCAAATTGAAGATACTCACCTTAGGAACTTGAGCCAGACAAAGCAACTTATTGCTTTCAGAATCTAACGAAAGTGCCATCACAGCCGTTGAAGGCAAGGACTTCTCCATCTCCTTCAATGCAGAATTTAGAGCTTTAGCATTAGATCCCGCGTTGAAGACATGGACAATAAAGTCTCCAGATGCCGATTGACACAGCTGTTTGGCCTCTTCCATCACAAGACCAGCGGTAGCCGCCTTTGTCGCTTTGTCCAGCTCGTCCAGACGAGATTTGGCACCCGCCAGGGCACTTCGCATGGTCTCCCTTGGCCAGACGCCTATTTGTGCAGAATCCACCCTCTCGGACACAGAGGTGAACTTAATCGAGAGGGGACGCAAGACGGCCATATTGACGGATTTCTTGGAGGTGGCTTGAAGGATGGCGTCTACATAGGTGGTAACTTCTTGTTGCAGGTGGTGAGCTAATTTCTCGGCCTAAAAACAAATGAATACAAACATTATTGTCACTCTTAATTTGTCACTTACTTAGAAATGAGTAGAATAATAGATAAATAAATCAGATGGGAAACGTTAATATGATCTCATCAAAAACGAGTAGGAGCAATACACTGGAGCAATATACTGATATCGAAACTTCAATTTCAGCAAATAACTACCCATGCCTTGTAAAGGACATTCATAAATTTTAAATCAGTAAATTAGATTTTACGATGTGAACATTAACTCAAGTCAGTATATTCAATGTGTTAATTAATAGTGGGAAGAAAAAACACCAGAATTTGATATGGGGTTTTAAAACCTATGCACTTTCCCCTATTTTTATTTGTGTGGATGAACTAATAAAGCAAGGAAACGTTGCAAGTGTAATTCTTTAGCACCATTCTAAAAATTGCAGCCTTTGGCTGCGTTAGAGGATATAGACAAAACAAAGTGACTTGACCAGCTGCAAAGTTAAATTAACCCGTCAACGAATCAAAATATTCTGCCCATTATCACTTCGGGGAAGGGGGGGGGGCAGATTATTAAGACAAATTAATGAACTTAATGAGAGTATGAACAACTATAGACTTCCACAATTAAAATAAAATGAGATCTTGTAATAATGCCCTACTTCAGCACAAAACTTGAGGGGATTCATGTTTTACTAGATATATTTTTATGAGCTCAAAATACGCCAAAGGATCTTTCACTGTCACCGTCAACAGTGGTAATAATATTTTTAGCGTTTTGACTTACGCGTTCACCCTCAGGTCCAGTTAGAGCAACAACTCTTCGAATACCCTTTGCAATTGCTTCCTCCGAAATGATCACAAACTTGCCAATGTGGCCCACATTCGTGACGTGCCTAAAACGAAGGAAACTCTGCATTACCAGCTCATCATTTGGTCGCTTGAGAATAGCTTCCCTCATAAGCGAAATCCATCGAAAAGTAAAGAGAAATTGGGATGGGAGGGTAAGCAGATGTTGAAATTATGAATATAATGCTCCTTTAGAAACAATAGCACATCTAAGCATAAAACCGAGAAGATTTGCCAAAATAAACAGACCGCTAATCGCCTATCATCAGAAAATGAATTGATTATTGGGATTCGAGGCATTAATAAATAAATGCATTGCACTAAACTTACGTTCCACCACAAAGTTCCACTGACGTTCTGCTTGCTCTGTCATTATCTTTCTCTGAAATCAGCTTCTCCACCGGTACACCAACAGACACAACCCTAACAGGATCAGGATAAACTTCACCAAACACAGCACGTAGTCCCTTAATAGCTTTTGCATCGACCAGTGGCACGTCTTTTGCAAAAATTGGCTGCCCAGACGATACCATGCGTTGGGCTGCCTTCTCAACTTCTTGAACTTCCTTCTTAGTCAGAGCGTGCTAAAATAAACGAAATAACTAATAAAACGCGTTACTGAAGTTATATAAGTAGAAATATTAAACTAAGGCAATTTACTTTCGAAGAGAAGTCGAAGCGCAACCGGTCAGGAGCAACAAGACTACCCTTTTGGTCAGCATCTTGTCCAGCAAGTACACGCCGGAGAGCAAAGTTGAGTACATGAGTAGCTGTGTGATTGCGCATCAAACCAACTCGTCGAACAGTGTCTAAATTGACACGAACATTTTCGCCCTTTCGTAGGGAGCCTTCTTCAAATCGGCATAAGTGCAGTACGAAACCACCCTTGTTGCGAACACCAATTACTTCAAGTTCATTGGCCTGAAAAATAAGATTTACGTTATTAATAACCAACATTATGATTATAACTTATGAATTGTATATTTGCTTATACTTTAGTTAATTCTAAATTTTTACTATATAAGGCCATTATACACTGCTAATTCTTAAGATCACCAGTTTTGTAGGGGGGATA
The DNA here is from genome assembly GCA_900617975.1 of Rodentolepis nana. Taxonomy (NCBI): domain Eukaryota; kingdom Metazoa; phylum Platyhelminthes; class Cestoda; order Cyclophyllidea; family Hymenolepididae; genus Rodentolepis; species Rodentolepis nana. The sequence continues at coordinate 94,813 of UZAE01012012.1, forward strand.
TTTATAATTCTAACTAGTTCCACTGGTGGGATTGATACTACTTCAACGTAAAAAAACAAGGGAATTACCAAAGTCTTATCGTTAAGCGCCACCAATGTTTATAATAAAGCAAGAGTGTTGCTGACCTCATTTTCTTCACTAACAATGAAACCGTGGTCCTCGGATTGGCCACCAGCTTCAGCATAGAGGACAGTGCGATCAAGGACGAGGCCGATCACTGAACCCGTACCATCGACTTTATCGACAAATCCATCTCCTGTTCGAATGGCAAGAATCTTTGCAGTACACTCCGCGAACTCTGAAGATATAAATAGAGAAGTTATTTAAATGCTCGATATAAAACCCATTCTTGGAAACATAATACAGACTCCAAAAGATATATGAACAGTCAAACGAGATTCCTTAACCATGCGAAAGGCTTGGAAGGTGTCCAGTTATAAAAATACAATACAGAGACCTGATAAGACCAACAATTTAAGACCCAAAATCTCACTACCAGAAAAATACACTTACAAGTATCAACATGAAATGGAGATCCACATGGCCTCTAAATTAATTTAAGCAAAGTAAAATAGTAACGTAAAGATATATTAGAGCGAATATACAGAGAAATGCGTCTCTGGGTTGGGTCAGCATTTCAAATCGCAAAAGAATTGAAGAAATAGCTGTTCGAGGTGTAACAAACTACAAAGTGTAGAATATCTTCTAAACCACTCGAAAAAGGGGATAAGTGGAGCAACAAAACCAACATGGCTAACTCGTATTCGAAACTGCAAATCAGGAGACAAACGGTTAAATTTGGATTTCGGAGCATGAGCTACCCACTTAGTAGATACTGCACAATTCTAAGCCACAAAATGCGTGAAGTGGGACTTTTTGACATATTAACTCTGATTCACGACCCTTTAATGGACTTTCTGTTGCATGACCTCAGTTACTTCCCATAAATAAAAATCGCATTTTCTGCAATTGTGCAGTTTGTAGGAATAACTACAACCCCGGGGACAGCATAGGAGCGTGCGATATTTGCGCTAATCTATGAAAAAACTTAAACCAATTCGGGTATTCGATCTTTTTCTGGCAAGTCAAAGGAAAGGCCTTAGTCTGAAAAGTCCAGAAGTCTACGTCTATCACTCTGATGGTCAGGATGGGAAAAAAGTAATTAACAAGGGACACTCAAAATTGTAAACAAGCGGCTTACTATATTACAGCTTATTAACCAGAAAAACAGCTGTAGCTGTTGGCCAGAACTTGTTTGATACAACACTACGATCACCGCCTAACCGTACAGCGCCTTCTCTAGAACTTAGACGATTTAGGAATCAGGAGATGATGCCGGACAAACAAATAAAAAAACGCGCCAATTACCATAGATTCGTTTCTTGTTGCTATACTTGTACTCGTATTTTAGGCTATCATCAGTCAGCGGAGTACCCTTTGCCTGCAGACTTGCAATATCATGAACATCTAGGTCCACATCTGCAACTCCCGCGCTAGCAGTTCCTTGACTTTTCAACAAAGCTTCTTCTTTCGCCTTCTCATAGCCATCCACATCAACCTAACAAAAAAAAGGGCAAAGCAATAATACATACAAATTCAAATTACCATTGGCGAATTAAATCGTGCCTGTCGAATAAACCCTCTAAGCTCTAAGCAGCTCTTTCGCTGTATTTTAAGTCCACAGCATAACGCAGCACTAAAACTGCCTTAGCTTGACTTAAGATAACGGGCAACTATTTGATCATTTCATGAGAGACATAAAAGGCCAATATCGGTGTGCGCCTTTTGAAAGCAGTTTATTCTACGCAACGCCTTCACTAAAAGCACTCCATTTAGCATATAGTCATGTTGTACTAACTGGTATCAAACTCACAGACCCAGCCTAATGCCACGACAGAAAAGAGACATTGTGCAAACATGAATAATAGTGCTTAACTCTGTAGCACCTCCCATGGAAAATCAAATGGGACAATTTTTAACGAACAGGAAAAGGAACAGCGAAGTAGTCTAATAATGGGGGAATATTGGAGGGTGCCTTCTGAAGGAAGCATCCTGCTTGAAAAGGCCTTCTTTAAAAGAGGTACCTTCCAAATTCAATTTAGTCGTGTGTACTGACCGGGAACCAACACTTGCGGTTCCGGCCTAATGCCACGACCGAGCCAGTTTGAAGCTTGAAAATAGGTCTTGAGAAAATCAATTGGCATCTTTGAGATGAAATCTTTCAACAAAATAGCACTCATTAAATACACAACCCAGTTTACACTTGGCAGTTTAGCACAAGAAGAAGGAAACTATTTCACTGTTTCGCAAAGACATAACAAGGTAGAGAATATCTAAAACGCGTATTTTAAAATAAATACAGGAGTGCACCTTTAGAAGGCTTCAATCAATGCACAATTTCACCAAAAGTACTCCACTTTGAATTTAGTAGTGTTATATTGACCAAAAACCAACTCACAAGCCCAGCCAAATGACACGGCCGAAAGAGACATTATACAAATTAAAGCAACCAACTCTATTTCAGCTTCCATAGTAAAGCAAAAGAAACTACAACTTGTCACTATGAGGAACAAGGTACAACAAAGTGGGCAAATATGAGGATATAGGTTGGGGGAGGGGTTCTTGAAATGGGGCAATATCGGTGTGCGCCTTTTGAAAGCAGTTTATTCTACGCAATGCTTTCACTAAAAGCACTCCATTTTGTATATAGTCGTGTTGTACTAACTGGGATCAAACTCACAGACCCAGCCTAATGCCACGACAGAACATTCTCAACAATAACAATAGTTAAGTAAAATGGAGGTCAATATCGATGATCCCCTTTTGAAAAAAAATTTTCTATATATCACCGCCATCTTTAAAAACGTCAATTTACTTTTAGTTGTTTGTACTAACTGATTTCCAGCCTGCAGACACAGCCCAATGCGCAACGAAATCAAAATAAATATATTGAAGTAAAGTGGTAAGATTATAAAAACAGTGCATCTGAAATAAACTCTACAGTTTCAATAGAAAAACAAAACAGCGTTTGAACAAAAAAGGAGTGTAGACTGTAGAAGTTATTATTATTTCTGCTTGATGTAGAGGTGAAAAGCTATTTATTCACAAAAACTTACTTGAACGCCCAACTCCTCAGCCATAATTTGAGTGAGATCGAGAGGGAAACCATAAGTGTCATAGAGGCGCCAAGCAACAGATCCTGGCAGAGTTGTCTGTTTGGCCTTCTTTATGCGTTCTACCTCGCGTTGAAGTAGCTTTTGACCTCGTCGGAGAGTTAATAGGAACTGTTGTTCCTCTTCGTTAATTATTTCCTTAACCTAGAAAAATGAGCAGATCAGGATAACGGAAAGAGATTAACTTTTGGATTTCTAAATCACAGCTCAAGATAAAAATCTATTTGTGCTCTCAAGAGCTGCTTGGAACAAGTGCCATGCTAATTTGTTAAATCAAACGCGCATCAAATTTTGCGGGTGACCACCATTAAAATTTGATACTATTTTCAAGTAGCGACACGCATTCAGTGAACACGACTTTGATAATCAAGATAAACTTAGGAAAATAGTATACCTATAACTTACTCAATGCACTTATTCAATTATAAAAGGCAAGCAGGACGTACTGATGCCGGATCCTTTTTGACTTCAGGGAAAGCATCACCCAGAGAAGCAACAACCGCATCCACAAGAGAGGAAAAGAAGCCAGGTTTTGCGCCGAGGACTTCAATTGAATACCGAATGGCACGTCGGAGAATACGCCGTAGGACATATCCACGACCAGTATTGGAAATTTGACCACCATCACTTAATGCAATGGTGAGATTTCTCGCATGATCAGCCAGTACTCGGTAAGAGAGGTCAATATTGCCTTCATCACCTTCCCCTATTTTACCAGCATATGGTCGCACACCAGTGGCCTTGAAATAAAGAACCAATAAAGCTAAAACTACCAAAAATGTAACAGCGTGTATTTGAAAATCGCTTACCCTATGAATGGCTTCAAAATAGGGGACAAACAGATCAGTATCGTAGTTTGATCGTTTCCCTTGAAGAACAGAAACAATGCGCTCTAAGCCCATTCCCGTATCCACGTGTTTCGCTGGTAGATGACGTAGGTTACCACCTTCTTCTCTGGGATAAAATATTCATTAAAATCCTTGCACTGACAGACTAGATTATTCCAAATAAGGCCACTTTAAGAATTAAAAAGGAAGCATTTCAATGTATAAGACATTCGGAAACAAACACCGAATGTCCATAGGGCTACATAGGCTTCTCTTAATCGTGTACTAGAATCGGGAAGCACTGAATGCTTTACACTTATTGATTAGTTATTTTCGCTCCATCTCTAGAATAAATCCAAAATAGTTTGAAACAAAACTGAAACAACAACTACGTTATTTTGATGAACGATTTACTGAATTCCTTCAAAGCTGTCAGCCGTGCTGAAGAAAGGTATATTCAGTTGATCTCTGCAATAGTTGGATTTCATTTAAAAACTTTCACAGCTAATAACAAAATTACACAGGATAATCTTAAAAGTCAGGCTTCCACAAAAGCTAAACTGAGGGATTTTATATTTCAGCAAAAAATTAGAAAATGAATTTTAACGAGAGCGTCAACTCACCTATTATACTGAATGAACACCAAGTTCCAGATTTCCAAAACATCTGGATCATCCATATTTACGAATTTCGAAGCGTCCCTTCCACCGATACGATCAAAATGAATTTCCGAACAAGGACCACAAGGACCTGTTTCGCCCATCTCCCAAAAATTGTCCTTCATACCAAATGGCAATATTCGATTTGCAGGGATTCTATTAAAAATTATACATTTAGTGAACATTCGTTTATTTATTGAATTAAATCGAGTTAATTTTAGATTACCCTAAATCGAGCCAAACTTGTCGTGCCTCTTCATCACATTCGAGTCCAAGTTTTTTATCACCTCCAAAGTAAGTGACATAAAATCGGTCTTTAGGAAGTTTCCAAATCTGAGTCAAAAGTTCCCAAGCCCATTTACAGGCTTCTTTTTTGAAATAATCACCAAAAGACCAGTTTCCAAGCATTTCAAAAAATGTGTGGTGATAGACATCTCGACCAACATCTTCAAGATCATTATGTTTGCCACCTGCACGGATACATTTTTGAGAATTTACAACGCGCTTGTAAGTTGCCATTTCTGTATTAGGATCTACTGTTCCTTGAAAGATTGACTTCCACTAAAATAACACTTAAATAAATTTGTATGGTCGGTAAACCTGATTCATTCCAGCGTTGGCAAACAACAGGGTTGGGTCATTATGTGGGATCACAGATGAAGAATGAACATATTTATGCCCCTTAGATTCGAAAAATTCTATGAATTGTGACCGAACGGTTGCCGCATCAATTTTGCTCTCCATAGCGTGGCCAAAAGTACGAAACCTCCTCCAGCCAATCAAAATGAACCCTGAGTATTATCATAAAACTGGCAAAAGAGATGGCTAAGTAAAAGCTATAAATTATAAGTGATAAGTTGATAATATGATTGTATTTCAGGTGTCTCAAATATAATATCCAACAATATTCAATGAAAACGATGTTTAAATGAAATGCTGAATCTTCTGGAATATCTTACCAAAAATTTTTCATGATTTAATTTATTTTTGAATATATATCCAGTTTGTGTGCTTGCAAAATGCCATTTAAACCCTTATCAAATTTTATACTATTGAGTAGCTCGGTCCATAAGTAATTCAGTCGGGTGTATGTCATCTCAATTTTATAGCTAAAGTGCCTATTTACTTCGAATCATTTCACAACATATTGCTTGACCAACTTACAATTTCTCACTTATTCTATTTTGAGAGTAAAAAGTCTAATTAAATAGCGTTTTATGTAACTATTGACGTAGCATATTTTTCTCAATATGCATCAACGTAAGCATGGTGAATCATTTTTTAATTAAATATTATCTTTATAATAGCTATAATAACTTTATTTAGAATACAAAGCTTAAATATCATTGCAGCAATAACCAAAGCTATCTAAAAAGGTATGGACAATCGCAAGCCAGTCGTCTAATTAAAGGCAGGAAAATACCTTCTGATATTCCCTATTTTCATTCATATAACATACCTAGAATAATTTTGAAACAAAATGAAAGAAAAAAATACAGTAGAGAAAGCCCCACTTATAACTGATAACACTGGACTATCTGTAAAGCTTATCATTTGTCAAGTGCCCAAGAATAAGTAAACAATTCATGGACTTTACTTCCGCTATATTGAGTTAAATGTGTGCCCAAATATTTTTAAATATTTCGTTCTGATTTTTGAGAATCGTACTTAGTTCCACGCGTTTGGCGTGCATCTTAACAATTATGCAGCGTATCCTTTCAAGGACAAGAAATTAAAAGGAAATATACGGATATTAATGCAATATAAATTAATGAACATTTTCATATGCTCTTCTTACATTCTGGACTGATGTTGGACATTCTTATTGGCCTAATTATGCCCAATCTTTATTGTTTGGGCGAAATATATAGTAGAATGTTTAAACCGTTTGACAGCAAATTGTGTAATCAAGAAGGAGGAAAAGTAATGAACATTTAAGTGCTGCTGTTTTAAATAAGTAATAATATGTCTTAAGAGAATATATTGATAAGTTTTGAACAACACAAATTCCAACGGCCAAGACACCCTTATTTTTCGAACCGGATGACGGAGAAAGGCTAATATTTCCATTAGAAATGACGATATTAAAAAGTACGTTTTTATCTACAAGATCTATTCGAAGAATAGGAACTGAGCTTACTTCATTAAAAGAGTACTATTTCATTTAAATTTCGGACCCTTAATAGTTTTAAACTTTTCTTACCATGGGTATTTCAGCTCGACTTAATTGAAAGAAAAATCCGATCCTCCGGGCCCTGAGTGATTGCAAAACTGCAACCGTTCAAGATTGACTGTTTTAGTTTAATCAATGATAATAGAGAAGTCATAGATTTTCTCAAGTGGTCCTCTCGCAATAGTATCATAATAGCAATTTTTCAATGTTTACAATCAGAACATAGTGAAAGATTATCTATTACCTTCGCCAACATTGAAAATTCATTTAAATAAATTTATGTAAACATAAAAATCTCCTGATGATATAGTTCAGAGAAACGTTTCAAATCTCTGGGTGTTCAAATATAAGTTAACGAATTACATGAGCTCTCATGGCTCCTCATTTTATTGGCTTAAGCTACTTTCGATACATGTTTGTTTGTTTTACCTCATTTACTACATTTTCTTTTTTCGCTTCTAAGTGGTTAAGTAAATAATGCTTTTAATATCATGACTGTTTCCCCATAATATGGCAGTAATCGCAGGTCTGTTTCTTTATAGTTAAAAAATTATCCTTTAGCTCAAATCTCTTCGTAGTTTATTCTCATTTTGCTACATTTCTTCTTAATAAGGCTGAATATACTTGTTGACATTAACCAAACAATTCTATGCATCTAATTTAAACGTTTGAGATCAATGGGTTATTTTTTTCCTGCATCTTTTCTGAACATCAGTTTTTAATTAAATTACTGACATCCCATATATATTTCTATCCCATTGTGATGTTATAGATATCTCGTCTACCTAAAAGGTAGTTTGCATTATTAGGCTCATCGGAGACGCTGTACTGACACAATTCATATTTTTCAATCGAAGCACCCAGATATTCTTTGTCCTTCATGTTTTGATGCCTTAATCAGCACGTAGTCATTCACGTAATAGATATATGGTTGGGATTAATTGTTTTAGTTGCTGAAATTCCTTTCCTAAATAATTATTCTAAACACACTATAAGGACTTTTAGAGTGAAGGGACCGGGTAGAGGGAGGTACATGCAGGTTAAGTAAGCAAGAGGATGTTATCTAAGCTTGATTTGAGTAGATTTTGCAGTGGGTTGGCGAGGTTGCTACTGACTATAACATTAAGTACAGTTTTACCCAGGAACAATTTATTTAAGGGTTAGGAGACTAAAAGGAGCTTCTTTGCAAAACGCGTTGGGATTTATGTAGTGTTTCAGATGAACAGTAAGAATATAAACACAGATAAGCTCGGCCCAACTTAAATACAGTTAAATTTCAAAATCCAGATCATCCATTCGCTTACAATAATAGCATGTGCATTGGTTATCCTTTGAATACGGTTAAAATTCTAGAAACGCTTGCAAAATTCGAAGAAAATATATTCTATTCATGACACATCTGACGTCCTCACCTACTCATCACTTCAGTCAATCACGCATTTAAAATCATTGGACCAGTCTCATTTTATCATCGTCATTCAATCACAATTCATACTTTGTGCGAATAGTATTTAACTTAGTGATGAGGTTCCATCTAAGCTCAGATATAGTCAATTTCTTAGTATAAATCTTGATGGAAGGCTGGTTGTCAGAAAAGGGACGTCTATACAGTTAAATTATCCGTTTGATTAAAAGCAAAAAAATCTGACATATTTAGTCAGCGAGGTTTCGCAACTCTATTAAGGTTACAGATCTGGCATAGGTTAATCTAGTTGAGAACAATAAAAAGAGAAAATCGCTAACTTCATCTCCCAAACGCAGTGTCAGTGGATTTCTTCTTTCATACCTATATAGTCATGATCACTCTTTACTGTAGTTATCATTTAATGAGGCAGCCAATGAGTGATCGTACTTTCAATCTTATCTTAGTATTCATTTTCTTGACAAAATTTTTAGGTAGAAATCTTCTTCCAGTGGCTTATTTAGGAGAAATTTGAGCGTTAAAAGTTTACTTGTTTCAAATGGCAGGCGTTTTGATAGTTACCATTAGCCCTTTAGATGACATCGGACTTCATAGAAGGGAGGAATATCATAGGGGGAAAAATTCGAGAGTGAGGGAAGAAGGGTGATTCACAGATGTAAAGAGACAGATGGACACAAATGCAGAGAAAAGGTAAAATGAGCACTGTTGAAGTGGTCGAATTTGGCATACAGTGGGGTGATGGTAGTTTGAAGTGAGAAGTCAATTGCCGGTTAATAGACATTTTTGCCCTATAAGTACACGTTGCTGAAGCTGCACCACGTAGAGGTTAGTCTATCGCTCATTCCTATTTTTTATATCTTGTATACCTTAAAAATCCCATCCCTTGATTTCAATTTTTCCGAGTTATTACTGACTTTAATTTTTCATTTGTTTAAGAACAATTACAACCAGAATTGAAGTTTAACGAAAATAGCACAAAAATGGTCTGCTTGAATGTCCTACGTCTACAATAATTTAACTAATAAAAATATCTGTTTTGATATATAAAAAAATATTTTCCCTGCCAATGAATAAGATGAGAAAGCTTTGCTGCTTAAACAAGTATATTGTGTGTTTTCTACAGTTAAAAACTTATTTACCTTTCCTTATCAATCAATTGCTGTCCAACTTCTGAAAAAATAAACAAACTTGTTTTTATCAGATTGGAATATATTAGCAATGGTAAATAATCACACAACAACATTTGCTCACAAGATCTCAAATTTTGCACATTTAAAAACCCAACTCGGTGGAGAAAGAACGGTTTTTGGTAAACCTAAAGGCTAATTCTAAGCCAATTTCGAAGAAAGCTACTTAGGTTAGGGAATAAATGATGGAGAATATGGCTCCGGACACACATCGTTGAAACACTCTCCAGGGCGTAGTTCACTATTTTAGTTTATGCGTATGTGTTCTCAGCTATTAAAACGACTAGTTTACTCACAATTTCAATTCATTTAAGCGATACTTTTTGATAATTTATGTTATCTAGTGAAAAAAGTATGTAAATATTTTCAAATTACCGAAGCATATTTTACGGTATGTAATTCTAACTTCAATACTTAACTTAAGGACTACAAACCAATAAGCTAGAATGTGTATTTTTGGTGCTGGCATGTCCAAAGTGGACTTATACGATTTGGAGGCCACTGTATTCAGATCCAAGCAGGCTATTGAAAATGCCTTCTAGTTGATTTCCATGCATACGTAGTGCCCACGATTTCAACGAGAGGGCTCCACCAACCTAACCGTTGTTTGTGTTATTTGTTTGATGTCGTCTTAAACCCAAGACAATGTGATTCATGTAGATATAGGCCATAGTAACACTTCTGAAGCTAAACTAGTAAAAAATGGTGATCTAGAAGTGTTATGTTATGGTGGACAAATTTGAAGTTCTAAATCAGAGCGGTGTTTCATTGGTTATTTAAACATGGTGTAGTGTTTAATGTGGACACAAAATATTGCATTCAATTTGTATTTTTCTTTTTATTTTCTGTTAAGCGTATTGACCTGCTTCGCGTGCAAGAAGGCATCTAAATTGAAAGTCCTGAGCACAGGTATCTAAGGTCGTGTCATAAACAGTGTGCTGGGCAATGTGACCAATCCAGTAGAATGTGGATAAAAACCACGCATGCAATCACATCTCTTTAAATTAATCATTCTCTGTCTCCATTTGCCACTGCGTCTTCAGCTTGAACAGAAAGTCGTGAAAGGGACATGAGCCACTGCCATAAATCAAACTAACGCCAACCGTTTCTCAAGCTTTTCATCACTGCATTCAATGAAGGCCTTCAAGTTCCCCCTTTGCAGACGACAAAACTGTCTGTAAAATAGTGGTAAATATACTCTAAAAAATCTTGAGAGTTCTCAAAGCACTGTTTTGCTTTGCAGACTTCAGAAATGACAGAAAGGATGCTGAATAACATAATGTATGCTTTCGTAAACCATAAATCGGGTAAATGCTTCTGGGAATCAAGACCGTACTAATAATTTAAGCAATAAGTTAATATCGATCGATATCAAATAGAATGATGCAAAATTAAAATCACGTATATACAGTCATATATAATGACAACTGTGAAAATTTATCTTAACAAAAATGTACTAATTAAAATTCAATTTCAACAGAGAAAATACGGTTTTTATGATTAAATTTGGATTTTGAAAGGAGGGGAAAGAGAGCGTTAGAAATTTTTTGATCTTACACTTAGATTTTTACACTCTTTGGCCTTAAAATGTCATTCCTTGATATGCTTGAGAGCCATCACGGCGGGTGAGTGGAAACCCTAGTAGACGATAATTTTTAAGAGTGAAGCTTTACGTAAACTTGCAGTCTCATTCTCCCCTACGTACCAAATTCGTCTGACTTTAGTAGAAAGCCTATGGAAGATGCGAAGCTTAACAATATTAAGTGATACAATGACGTTAGTTTGAGCAGTGCAGTGCACTTTTCTTCTCTAATGGCCAAAATAGAAGGATAATACTTGGTTCGATAATTTTAAGATGGACGAGCTCACTAGAGCTTACTTATGCTGGGCTCCAATCATATCTCCTGGATTTTGCTGAACCTATCACTCCCAAACAAATATTACCTTCTGATCCAACTTCTTAAAAGAAAAGACTAGACTGTAGATTAATCATGGTGGTGACTGGGGATGAGGAACCCAGGCTATCTTTATCCTTATTTTCAAAGAACTAGATTTGATAAATAGATAGGTGGAAAGGGGATTGGCAATCAAAGAATGGTTGAAATGCACAGGCTATTCACGGCGTAGAGTACCCCTGCCAGAGCCCATTAATGGTTTAATTTAAGCATTGCTTGTTTAAGCTTTCAAAAACTTCGAAGAGTCAGCTGAAGATAAGGAAAACGACATACATTCAACTTGGCTTTGTTCCATGCCTTCGATACTAGAGCTTATTGCTACTAACTCAGTAGGTGTTAAAGTGGAAGCTATGAAACCACCTTAAATACAGCTGTCTAGCTATTTTCCAAATGGATTATAAAAAAGACATTTTCCTTTTGCGAAATCTGCTTGATCCGGTTACCAATAAAGTCCAGAAGTGCTCTGCCTTGGCTTGTCCAAAATTCAGTTCACTCCACACTGAATATCATTTTAGATTTTGTCCCACTTTCTTCCTTGCTTTAAATGCTTCAAATATTTAAACTTATAAAGTCGCAAATTCAAACAATTGCAACCACATGCATATGCAGCTGTCAACGTCGTAAAAGTGTAAGGATGTGGAAACCTACAAATTAATCAATTAAAAAATGTATGAAATCGATAAGCAATGCGTGGTTAGTGAGGTTAAAGTTTTTAGCATTTCTCATTCTTCTACTCGTTTAATGCTACGACTAAGTCTTGTTCACGATTTACAATGAACTTACTTAAATAAATGGAGATATTTCCAGCGTTCTTTAGATACAGTGTGTCCCAAAAAAACCAATAAAAATTGAAACTGCTCATAAACGTGGAGTTCATTTAGAATTTTATTATTTCAAAAGCGTAAAAATAGTTTACAAGTAAAATTTCATTTTTTCCATTGTTTTTTGTCAAACTGACGTCCATTTTGATCCAGACACTGCCGACAACACCAAACATTTCATGCTAAATAGCTTCTCTTAATTCAGTGACTGTTGCCGGTTTCGTAGTGTAGACTTTGTCTTCTAAGTAACCCCATAAGAAAACGTTTAGTGATGTGAGGTCTGGTGTACGGGGCGAATATTCAACAAAACCTCTTCGTCCAAACTGCCTGTTTTACACACACACACACACACACACACACACACATACACACACACACACACAATTTCAAGAGGAGGGCAATTAAAATAAGGCTTCAATATTTTCTCTTATTATTCACATGAATGTGAAGGAAATAATCTGGTACTTCATCTATTTCTAGAAATGTGCTAAATTCTGATGTCTGTCAACTTCAATACTGGTTTATAGTTGTCGCGGTATACCTATTAGGGCTTTCTACTGCTTCAAAATTGATCTCTCATCACCAACTTCCGTTGGTCAACTATGACAATCAGATTCTTCGGCCAACTACTCCCTAACTGCAGTTTCCACAAATCTCTTTTTATCTTGTACTGGTTTTTATTTAGTGACTCTAGTGCATAGTCCTCCCTAGAATTACCTCAAAGATCCTTGAAAAAGGTAGACAAACATAACCCAGGCTTTACGTCGGTAGCTAGCGGAAGAAAGCGCACTTCGGGAACTGTTCAAGGTTTTTGTATCAGGAAAAACTTGGCATTCTATATGTCAGACTCAATAAGATTTCTCCTTTTAGATTCAGCAGGATTCCCTTGTTGTCATTTTAATCGCCCGGTAGTATTGGTTTTTCATGCTCAGAAAAAAGCAATTTCTATCATGGACTACTTTTCCACTAAAGTTAGGCTAAAATATTTCAGTCAGAAGAACCTCTAACCTTAAAGGAAATCTAAAGTCGAAGATCTCTGCCAAGATATATTCTTACGGCCTGCATTTCGATGTAGTTACCAGTTTAATTTTCATTTATTTCCCAATTACATGAAGGCACCTCAGCCCACAGGGTTCGACCGCCAAGAATGGCATAATCTTGAAGCAACTAACCGACTGACCAATTTCTTCACCACCGTTAATTGTCTGGGCAGAACGAATAAGAAGTCGAGCAAAACAGACCCAGAACAGGCAGGTACCACCGACTTTTAGTACAATCTACACAAAATTTCTGGTTCCAAGAACGTAGGCAGTTGCAGTATATTAAAAAAACCTATAGGATAACACACGCTGAAAATGTGAACTGGAACATGACCGCATTGCTGACGTTGAACGTCACATGACTAATGCCGTATATGCTGCTAAAACGCAGTCCGAAGATGACTAAAAGCACAGAATTTGTGTGATATAAAGCGATGTCCCATAAGCTTACACGCGGCAAGGCGAAGTGTACACTTTGCCAACAGACGAAAAGTAATAGCACATCTTTAAGCTGATAGAGGTGGTTTATTACAGCACCTGAAATATGGGTAATAATAGAAGTACCATCACAACAGCACTCGGATGTGACTATACATAATGCAAAAATTTACATGCAAATGATTGTGTACATTCAAGTTTAAAGAAATTAGTAGAGATTATAGAATAAGTTGAAAAAATTCAGCAAGCTCCATTTACACCAACAGGATTGAAGATAGAGAATCAAACTATACATAAGGAACAGAGAAGAGAGAAAAAGAAATATTTAGGCATTGGAAATGGTATCAAGAGGATAGTTTTGCGTTTAATGTTGGAAAGACAAGCGAGCATACACAAGTATTCATAAACTCATTTAGAGAATACTTTCATGTCTTTTAGCTTCTTATGAATCCAGTTGGCAAAGGCACATACTGAGTAACTTGGCGGTAAATTTCAATTCACTCCTTCCTGGCTCGTGGTCTCTTTTTCTTTGAAGTTATTTCCTGCCATTCTTCTTCAACTGGTTTCTCCATTTGGGGAGGAATGAAGTAGGAAGGAGCAGGGCTACCATCTGAAGAATTCTTTCGCTCAACTTTACTGTTCTTTTTGGCAGCTTTTTCGACTTTCTTTCCTTGTTGTTGCTGCTGATTCTTCTTTGGTTGATTTTCCTGCTTTGGAGACTTTGTTGGCTTTGCAGCCTGGGTATGTGATGCCTTAGCAGGCTTAACGTTTACCCAATCTTCTTCATCAGTCGTTGCCAACGCCTACCAGTAAAGTAATATAAAATTATCATACCTGTTCCTTTAATGTTTCAACTTCCTTTAACTTTGGAGTGGCAACCTTTTGAGGTAGAGATTGAGACTTAGCTGGGGACTTAGAAGTCTTGTTAGTCGGCTGACTTAACTTTTTTTCAGACTTTTTGGCCTTCTTTTGAGAACTTTTGGCTGGACTTTCTTTAGCCCTCCGAAAGCAGAAAAATTTGAAGTAAATAAATATTGAGAAAACAACGCCTATCACTGAAACACCAATGGCCAAAAAAGTGGTGTTGAGACTATCAGCAACGTCTGCCATCACAATACGTAGCCTACTTCGAGGACTAAAGCACCGACTCAGTATGAATTAAAACAAAACACGAGTACCAAAATATCTATGAATATATATATTACACATTATCTATTCGCTTTAATTGATCAAATAAAAATTTTAAATTAAAGCTTGAATAAATGTGTCATCTCTTTGCCGTTAAATTAATGGGCTCATGAATGAACTTATTATTACCAATATGTCTGAGGTTATCTTATAAGTACACTTTGATATTTCAAAGTTTAGTGCCACCTTTGATAATACAATATCATTTTCCAAAGTGCTTTTTAATTTTAAAACTTCATTGATTTGTTGTAGCTTCAAGAAATAAAACCAGAAATCCCGCAATTCGTACCAGGAAAGTAGTTTTCGAAGCATAAACCTATTAAACCCTTAGTTAATTAATTGTTTAAACACATTTTTACTTTCAGTTTATCATAAAATTACTAGATAGGGAAGTGAATAACAAGGATGCGACTCTTGTACTATTAAATTAACGACTTTCGCGTGCGCATAAGCGTAATATAGTACAATAATGTCACTATATATATTGTTAGACAAATCAATAATGCCTCAACATTTTTCCCTATTGCACATGTCCTGAAACACATATATTGATGTCATTATAATTATATCCGCTAAGAATGAGCTAATTCTAACACAATCAGAAAAATTTATAAAAGTTAATCATTAAGTAGGCGGCGATCACTTTTTATTTACATTCGCATTAATCATATTTGACGACAAATAATTTATTTAGCTAGAGCATAACTGTTAATTCTAATTTTCTGACTCTTGGAGGCTAAACTAGTTTTATAAAACTATTAAACCAATTTATTTTCAAATTATGATTATCAAAATAGTTAAGCTGGTTCGGCGAATGACAAATGAAATTTTCCCATTTTATAGAATTTGAAATATTGCTTTTTATGGTGCATTAGCCTATCCTCTGACATTATCTTGGTTAAGGTTAGAATATTTACATCTAGAAATTCGTGATGCTAATTTTCTTGTAAGTAAGTCGATCATATGCGAACTGATGTTACAACTTTCTTCAGTGAAAAGTCAAATGGTAAAAATCTGCAAGACCTAGTATTACTCCTCATTACGGATATTTCAATCTACATATATAAATTAGTACCAATCAATCATCGACTTTCAGCAAAAGCCGGACTGTGTTTCAAATGATGCGAACGGATATAAGAATGAACATAAAAATAGCTTTTATCGCTAACCTTCGTCGGTTTTGAAATTCTTACCTAACTATATGTCCATGATTAAGTCGATTAGGAACTTCAAATTCTTTGAAAAATTTATTTAACTTCATTCAGAAAAGCAGTTGGCTATGAATACCACTGGACGTGGATCGATGTGGGTCAAGCTTACAATCACTGAACTCAACAGAATTATAATGATGACATTTAATAAAGTGTTCATCTGCGAAGCCAGGAGTAGCGATTTCAATACACATTAGTGCACACTCGTCGAGCGAAATGTCCCTCTGCGTTTTAGGTCATTTTTGAAGTGCTGTAAAAAAAGTAAGCAATATTTTTACTACCAATGTTTTTATACATTATTTATTCACATTAGGAGCATAAAATATAAATAAAAAGGTAAAAAATTCAGAATTCCGTTAGTCATCAGCTGATGAAGTGGGGCGTCTCAAAAATTTGGTGCGTGACCATACCCACGATTTAAACTCTCCTAGCAATCGAAAAAGATTATCAATCTACAATAATGCCGTAATGTCTGGAACTGCGGAAAAGTTACAAAAAAATTTTTTTACAAAATGGAGACTGCCTAAAGAAAAAAATTTGTACCACTTTTTTGAACATTCTTCGATTTGTAAAAATGAAAATTTGAGGTTGTCCGTAGTACCGGACGTAGACAAGTCCCTAAAGAAGACTCTCTTAAAATTTCAAGTAAATCGGTTCGGCAGAATCTGAGAAATCGTGGGTATCAGATTCAAAAGACAGTTCTGAGAAAAACGCGTTTAAAGTTTCAAGTAAATTTTCTATAGTCTAAGTCATAAAATTATATTTTTAACTTACATTTATTTAATCTGCCATTCCAGCTGCATACATCGGACCTTCCGCGACTTCGAAAAAACTATTTCGGCGTCTCTGTTTTCTATTCGAGTAGTTCTGGCCTCCTTTGATGCGCTGGATGCACGTATCTCGGAGTGGTCACTCCGGGCGTTGTCTCGTCTAATAGCAAATGCATGCGCTTCTGGACTATTTTTCTCTCCCATAATCGTCATCATCTTCAATATCGATATAAAGCCTTCATTAAAAATACACACAGCAATAAATGTTGCAATTTCAATGATCTGAGACCGGAAAGAAAGTCCATCAGACCCGGAATGGATATGCTTTGGAGCGAAAGTCCATATCAGCGAGTTTAGAGACTCAATATTATTTTGAGTTTCTGAACCCAAACATCGAGTCAATAACTCTTCTGATGATAAAATCTCGTAAATTAGCTTTAATATTTCCAAAAATTTATCACACAGAGGAGGATTTTCGCGGTCAAACTCGTCTAATGTTCCTTCAGATGCAGCTTTTTGCCACTTACACCAACTCTCCGCACCAGGTGGGTAATACATATGTTGTGGGTTTTTATTTGTAGAACTATTATGGTAGTACGTTGCCCAAATTGTATTTCCCATGTTCTCAACAGAATCAGGATGCCGGCGGATCGCTAAGCCATAGTATAATGAGAATTTATTGATGACTTTATCAGTTAATTTGCCTTCACCTTTTCCACCAACCCCTGTATTATCTTTTTTCGCTATATATATAACGGAACAAAAGGGCATACTAAGAAATATTGATTCAGGAAGTCGGAGAACCCATTATGTCTTTTGTTCGATTAGCTGCAGCCCAACCGGTTTGGATGCCTGCTCAGCAAAATACTTATTTCTCCGAAAAAAATTGAATTTTGGAAAATCCTCTCGTAGACATTCTTAAATAGTTAAACTGTGGTCTAGAAATAAAAAATCGATTTTTTTTTCATATTTTCAGAATACCCCCTTAATAAATGGGGGAGTAAAATTAGAGATTTTCATAAGAAAGGCCCAATGATTCTACACCGCAACCTCAGATGAGCGTTAAAATCTTTCTTACTTTGGCTTAGCCTTTAAAGTAGTGAGAATTCTATCCGAAAATTTTATTTATTTGTATCAAATGGTAGGCTTTATGATAGTTATCATTAGCCCTTTGGTTGACTTCGAGCTTCACAGAGGGGAGGACAATTAAAGTCACAGAAAGTAGAGGGGGAAAAGAAGAGTGATTCACAGATGTTAAAGAGACAGACACAAAGGTAGAGAAAAATGTTTGGCAAGGTGAATACTGTGGAAGTGGTGGGGTCATGGTAGTTTGAAGTGGGAAGTCAACTGCCGATAAATAGACTTTTTTTGCCGTACAAGTAAACGTTGCCCAGGGTGCCCCACGTGGGGGTAAGTCCATCGCTCACAGCGTCTCTCTGAATACAGCACAACAAAAAGTTGAACCTTGAATCTATTTCTCACCATGTCATGACATACAATTGCTTTGTAACATATGAATTTCAAAGAACTTGGAGAGATCCAAGGCAAACTAAGTCCTTACAAATGTCATCGATAATTTTGTCGAAATTCTTGCAAAAATGAGCTTTTAAGTCATTTTTCTGACTGTTCATCAATTTCCATTAATTCCTAATTTAATCGAATAAGCTCTAAGTTGCCTTATATGTGCATTTAAATTGCTTCAATTTTGCAGTTCTTACACATTTCTGTTTTTTGCAAATTTGATCAATAGGCAGCTTCACATAATATTCCTTCAATCAGCTACGAAATAGCATCTCGAACACCAAAAAAACAAGTGTACGCCTATGTGACATTCATTCGTTATCAGAATTGCATGCACCTAATTCGGCCGCGCTACACCAAGGTCATAGCACAAAGCACATCATCTGTCACTAATATAGCAGTTGGTTTTATAGTTTTTTCCTCTTCAATCTTTCTTGCTCGCATATGCACGCTGAACCTACAATGCTAGTTCAAGTCTAGTGTGCTGCGGGTACAACCTCGAGTGCGTGAAGGGTAGAAAAAACCTTGTTAAGGAAATTGGAAGGGGTGAGCATCCCTTTATGTTCATTGGACGACTGGATGTGCTTAAATAAACACCTTTTGTGCGAGAGTTGGGGTGGCGGCTTGAAAATGTATAGCTGTGAATGAAGTCATTCAACTTTCATAAGGTTACGATATAAATTTATGTTGTAGTAACATTTATTTCAAGGGAGTAAATAAATAATAGCTATGGCTATCAGAAGGACGATTTTATTATATATTTCAACAAAGGTTTTGCTATAAATTCCAACTAAATCCTATCTAAAACTAACTTTAGATGAATATAGAGTGAGATCAATTTTAAAAAATTATTTTACTAAAGCGAACAGGTGAACAATCAGTAAGAAAGTTAAGTTGAAGTATTGCTCTTAATTCGATGGCACATGGGGTGTACGATAGACTTACCTCCACGTGGTGTACCCTGGGCAACGTATACTCATACAGCAAAAAAGTCCATTAACTGGCATTTGTCTTCTGACTTCAAACTACCATAACCCAACTGTATACCATATTCGACCACTTCCAGAGTACTCATCTTACCTTCTCTCTACCTTTGTGTCTGTTTGTCTCTTTACATTCGTGAATCACTCTTCTGTTCCCCCTCTCGAATTTTTCTCACCGAATCATTATTCTGTCCCCCCTCTCGACTTTTTGCCACTGTTAATCTCCTCCTCCTCTCTGTGAAGCCCAAAGTCAGCTAAATTGCTGAAGTCAAATAAAGGGCTAATGAAAACCATCAAAATGTCTGCCGTTCTAAACAGATCTATACTAAATTATAGAACCTGTGGCTTTGTGTTATAAATGACACTTATTGATGATTTTAATGTCGATTTAGAAACGTGATTTAGTAGTAATCCTTTACCAATAAATTGACACTTCGTTGAATATTTAAACTTCCCGAGATCTTAGTATTCAATTACACTGTCAAATATCACGAAATATGTTCATCCCTCATCAAATTTATATGAAACAAAGGGTTCAATTTCGTGAAAAATAAAAAATTGTAGATCAAAATGAGTTTTTGCTCTCAATGATTTGGGTGAATGATTAATGGATATTCTATTATTTAGCCGAATAGTTGTTCCTTCTCGATAATACTGAAGATGAGGGATAAATGGAAAAAACTTTCGGACCAAATAAAATTTTCAATGTTTCAGAATTTTAGAAGTCATGAAAGAACCCAAGCTTCGAGTTAAAGTCCAAACCACTTGGATTTCCTCTGATTTTCATGGATTTTCAATATTTCGGTGCTCAATCGACAAGATAATATATGCGTCAGATTTCCCAATCAGATTCTATGAATTGCTAAACATATCTAGCGAAATTAATCCCAGTTTCTAACACCTTGGGCAAAACTAATATAACTCCTTGTGCTTTTCTAAAAGCTGCCTATTGGAGCGACGATACTGCTTCCTCAAGCTTAGTTTACCCCACAATGCGTCAGGCTTCTGATATGCTATTTTCCCTTTTTAACAGTATTAATTTATACTGAACAGAATTTACTAGGTTCCACAGCTTTCAACATAGCTAGCATTATTTTATTCGGTATCTAAGGAAAGAAGCATTTTACTATCCATCGATGGCATCAAATGGTGATTACAAAAAATGTCTATTCGTTTTTATACAACATTGATGAGTTTTGATGTCCGAGATCGAAATCGATTTCTATTATGGCGCATTATATAGACAATGCGCGTGATTGTGGAAGAGCGTAAATTATGCGAGGTGGAAATAGGAGCTATCATTTAAGACGATTGCAGGCGCCTTTTGGCCGCCTAGCTTTTCCGGGAGCTGTAGCTAGGACCGTTGGCCATGTAGTCTGATCCAGCTAATGGACACATAGTTCTTAGTTCGGCTTCTATAATGCTTCACTCTGTGACGTGGGCCACCTTGATCCAGAAAGGTTGCGAATTTACGTCTTTAAAGTATTTTGAACATAACCCGCCCTCTGTGGTCTATACCGTTCGGTCGGACATCCTCCTTTTTTTTCAAATTTGAGCAACTCGGATTTATTTATCATTAATCCAGGAGCGCAGGATATGGTAAATTTCTCCATGAATACCCTATGGCTTAATTGAAATACCAGATCGATCAAAGGTCAACTTTTTTGATTTCAGTTAAATATATGGAGTTCAAGAAAAAGACTCTCCAAGGTAAAAAAGACACGAAGTGAAGAAAACATCTAGGTCTGACCCCTTTGCAGATGTTGGATCAGTAATGAAAAGGTCTAATCGAGTGTCCATGCTATTCTTATTGTGAAATTGACATTTTTACTGATAGATGGAAACCAAGTGAAATCACCTATCCACTAATATGTGACTCATCGTCAAATAAGGTACAAATAAAAATATTTTAAAAATCGTTAGTGAGTTTCGACATTTCTCTAGCTTAACATGATAGTAGTACATCTGGTGGGATTGAGCATTATTTGAAAAATAGGATTTTTTCAATCCCAGCAGATGGTCTCACGATGTAAAGGTACTTTTGATGAGTCAAGTCCGCACATTTTTTTGTTCCCGCGTGGACTAAATTGGTGTCAGGTGGAAAACTTATCCTATTAGTGAACAGCCTTCTAGAGCTTGTTAAATTTATATATTTACTTCTAATATTTTCAAATTAAAAAAATAGGCATTAGAAAGAGCTTATTTTGAAGCCACATGACTTAAACATACAGCCAAGGAAATATTCAGTAGAACCGATCCCACACAAGAGCAAGGTAAGTGTTCGTGATAGATTTTACAGTATCGTAGAGCCAGAAATCGATGAAGACTTTCGCCATTATAAGCTTACACGAACATTGTGGAGGTCAACATCTTACAAAAGGCAGTTGAAAACCGCCGTCTGACAGAGGTAAGGAAACTTTTGATCAAAACGAAGTATCTATCGGAAGAAAAAACGATTTTGTTCCATTCTGGTAAGAAAGTCTATTGCCAAGATGAAACAGATAGAATAAGAGGTTATTTGGTTTGCATAGAGCTCAAAGGATTTTCCTCGAGCCATGCGGACTGAAGCTGTCTAAACGGTCTCGGTTTTCAGACGTGTGTCCTCCTCCGAGGCTGATGTGACACCGCCCTCTGGTTGAATTCAGACGCCTGTGTGCAATTTCTGACCACTGTGTTAGTTAAGGCCAGAGTAACTAACCCGTATGACCAACAATAGGCTATATATATATATATATATATATATATATAGGTGGGGGGGGGGGGGGGGTAGCAGGATTCGATCCCTGCCACGACTTAGTGAAAAATGAAAGATGTTAGTTTCAATGAGCGCTGCCATTAATGAAAGGAATTATTATGCCAGTGCTGCAAAGGCTAGCCACTTAACAAGCAGAAGGAAATGAGGTTTTGAGACCCTTGTCAAGAAAAATGTAAAACCAACTTGATCCAATTTACGGGGCCAAATTGAGGCCGCAATAGATACTATCACTAGTACATTTTCCTTTTAAATCTATAAAATATTTAGCCGTCAATTGCGTTTATTTATTTGATGATTAGACTACCAAATATATATTTGTTTTATTAAACTTTTGAATGTATTCGTAAATGATAATAAGTATAACTTATCTAGTCAGGTTGAATAAATCCGTTTTTTAATTGCGTGAATCATACTGGTCACCTATTTCCAAATAAATATTTTTGAGGTAGGACGATGGTCTGAAATAACAAAGCTCTCTCTCCCAAATATGATCGATTCCACTTTGGAATATTCCTGACCAGAACTAGACTGAAATTAGGAGCTTACTTAGCGATGCCTCTAGAACATTCCGCAGATACGTTTCAATAAATAAGGGATAACGTTCTCTTCTGTCCACTATTATACTTAACCTTCTTTTGGGTTTCCATATACCAATGAAAACTTGATGGAAAACACACCTAAAGTCATGGCTAAGTCAAATCAGGCGATATCCCCAGGACGATTATAGTTTTAGTAGAATAAAGTGGGTTCTTCTTTTCAAACAATGGGCTCTAATCTCATCGAACTTAAAGCAGAAATCGTTGAATACATTTGGATGTTCTCAGTCAGGCAAATGCCACTTTGTCAAAAGGTATTAAAGGCAGAAATTAAGAACTATGTCAAACTCTTTCGGAGACTTTTGGAGTTTGTATCAAATGGCAGGCTTTATGATAGTTATCATTAGTTCTTTAGTTGACATCGGGCTTCACAGAGGGGCGGAATCAGACATAGTCACAAAAATCGAGAGGGGTGAACAGAATAGCAATTCGCAGATGCATAAGAGACAGACACAAAGGCAGAGAAAAGGTAAGGTGAGTACTGTGAAGATGTGGAATATGACACATGGGGGACATGGTAGTTTGAAGTCAGAAGTCAACTACCAGTTTATAGACTTTTTCGCCGTATGGGTTTACGTTGCTCAGGATGCGCCACGTGGAGGAATGAGAAAATTGTTTCTGGTTTTTAGTTAACAAATTCTCCCGTGTTCTTCCTGAAACTGTCAAC
>UZAE01012013.1:0-95345 GCA_900617975.1 Rodentolepis nana
TCAAGAAATAGGACCTTGAGCTTCATACTGCAGTCTTAGTATAAACTTCACCATGCCGTTGCTGAGTTTAGACTACGTACCAGACACGATTGCCTGGCAAAACACCTTCACAGATTGGAAGTATACACTCAACCCATATGCCTTCTATGTAACCTACAGGAGGAAATGAAGAAGACCCACCTGATTCGGTGTCCAGCCCTAAAGACAACGACGGAAAGCCAGAGATACTGGGAATCAAGAAGACAGCTAATGAACTGCTAGTAATTAACTGCTATATATGTACCCCCCCCCACCCATGGGGGAAGCTGAAGTCAAAGTTTAAGGGCTAATGATAAATATCATAATGCCTGCCATGTGAAAAAAACTTCACCATGCTCTATGATTTGTCATACTCTCAAGAATCATTGGAAATTTGGGCAAATTTTCCATTCACTTGTTTATTAAGCCTCAAATGACAGCGATATGGTTGCTCTCTGCAAGATTATTCATTTACTACAAATTTATGACAGGATTAAACTTCCAGTCAGCACTTCTGATTATTAGATTGGTCTTTCTGCATTCCATTCGCAGTACGGAACTATTTGAAAGAAAAGTGAATTTGCAAAAAAATACGTTGTAAACAGTTCTAAAGTACTTTCAGTCAGTAGACCAAAATATATCTTGTTTGCAATCTCAAACATACAGACCTTTTCCAAATCCCATTCTAAATTAACTTACTTCTTGAACACAACAAAAGGTTACACCGTGGTGGGAGCAAAAAATATGATCCATCTGCTCCCTCTAGTACCAATTTTTCCACATGATAATCCATTAATGACCTTTCCCTGTCTATTTTGGGATCTGCTAGTTAAGGGGGAAATATCAGGTTTAAGGGTTTCCCCATTGTTATATTGGGCACGCTGATTAGTCATTAATGCTGAAAATTTTACCGCAACTGCCATTTAAATTCCCTAGAGCTTTAGCATAAATTATAATATCAGCCGGGGATGCGCGATAGACTTACCTCCACGTGGTGCACCCTGGGCAACGTGTACTCATACGACAAAAAAGTCTATTAACCGGCCGTTGACTTCTGAATTCAAGCTATCATGACCCCACTGTATGTCATATTCGACCAATTTCACAGCACCCACCTCACCTTTCATCTACCTTTGTGTCTGTCTCTTTTACATCTTTAAAACACTCTTCTGTTCCCCCTCCCCTCTCGACATTTTTTCGATTTGATGTTCCTCTCCCCCTGTGATGCCTGAAGTCAACTAAAGGGCTAAAGATAACCATCTAAACGCCTGCCATTTAATATGAATAATATTAGCCGAGCTTATTGGTTAGCTATGAATCGCAAACCGCAGTTTCCAGATGAGATGAGTAGTGTGGGGGGGGGGGGATTGGATGTTAAAATGCATTCGAGGGAGTAGAACAGGGAGAGTCAGAACGAAGAGGAAGAATATTGAGAGAGAAGGAGGAAGGCAATACGAGAATGCTAGTGGCTGTGGGTATTTAAATATTCATTTATTTATTTATATCAAATGACAGACGTTTTGATAGTGATCATTAGCCCTTTAGCTGTCTTCGGACTTCACAGAGGGGAGGAACATCAAAGTGAGAAAAATTCGAGAGGGGGGGGGGGAAGAAGAGTGATTCACAGGTGTAACTAGACAGATGGACACAAATGTAGAGAAAAGGTAAGATGAGAACTGTTGAAGTGGTCGAATTTGACATACAATGGGGTGCACCACATGGAGGTAAGTCTATCGCGCACCCCAGTATTTAAATATTTTAGTATTGGAAGATGTTTAAATATAATGGTCTAAATAGAACGCCTGTGGACCATAATTTGGAAGCTCTCAGTTGATAAACAGAACCTGAGAGGCCAGCTGTCCAATGTGGTTTTAATAGGACACAAAACATACTGCTACATTGACGTCCGAAATCCAATTGAACGTACATAGAAACATCCTTCATAGTCACTAGTTTCCATAGTTGCATCTGTTTATTCAACTTCACTGGATAATAAGCTGCATCCAATTTTGAATGAATTTTACAAAAATACATACTTAACTAATATTTGGGCTGCAGGGACACGCCATATAAAGTAATGGAATTTATTGAATTGTAAACGGCAGTGCCGATGCATACACGAAAGGTACTATTCGATGGAAATGAGGGAACTGTATGATCGATTTGGACAACTATTTCCGCATTTTCCTTCAATTAAGTTGGCCACACCTACTAGTGCACATATTATGCTGCATGCTATCAGTAAAAATTTAAGGATGCATTATTTATTTTGTCAAAGAAAATAACCGTTATCGAAAAATAGGCAATTATTAATGTCTGTCATTAGTGTTATAATTATTCACAAAATTATTAGTTAATTTAATAGAGTATTAAAAACAATCTCATCTATTACTGACATTCAACTAAACCGTGGCTCTGAATAATCAATTATCATTAAGAATCTTTCGCAGAAAATGGTTAAAAGAACAGAATTTAACGCTAGAACACCTCTAGGACAGAACAGTCTTCTTTCAAAATATGCTCCATTAGTACTAGACTCGTAACAGAAAGCGCTATTGTCGTTTGAGCATGTCCAATACGACTATAGCCTACGTCTGATACCACCAAAACTCATCACGTCGGAGTCTTCGGTCTGCTCTGAGACACACGTGACTGCGGGTGAGTGCATTTTTCAAAATACTTTGGCGTTAAAGGGTTAATCTTGTTAATTAGAAATATATTAGTCAAAGGAGGATATTTTGGAGGTAAAGGAATGTCTATTGCCAAAAGCCGTAACGGTTTCAGTTTTCGGGGTCAACGAATTCAACTTTCGCTGTAAGCGCACCTTGTAGTTGGTGTGGCTTACTTGAACGTTCAAATTCTGGGAAAGGAAAGGGATTTGAAAATTGCGAATCCTTTTGGGTCAAAATTCAAAATAGGAAAATGATTGTCCCATTGTACTTAAGAGAACGAGTGCGTATTTGCCAAGGTTCTAAATAATCTCAGCAAAATAAATTTAGGACTCTGAGTAGGGTATCTGATTCTAAGAAAATCTGTCAGGAAAACTAAAATACCAAAAGGTCAGTGCTGAAAGCCAGCGTTTATGGAGGGATTAAGAGGAAGGAGAAGAGAGGCCCAAAGCGAGGAATTGGAAGAGAAACGAACAAACATCAGCACATCGATGCATGTAGGAAGAGTGGGCCAAATATGCCTTTATCAAGGCAGAGAATGTGGCAAGTTTAAATAAAAGTCTGTAAAAACGGTGAAAGATGGCAAAGCGCAAGGAGGTCAACTGATAATAGGAAGCGAGCATCTTTGCTAGAATGACCGCAATCTCAAGTTCCGCTTTCCACTAGTTCCTACTCTACACCCTTGTTAACTGTGATCTGGTGCTTACTCTTCCCTACTGACAGTGGCACGAATTTTGGCTTATCAGCGTGCTGTAAGCGAATTGGAAAAGGCTGTTTTGTGTTCTTTGTTAGTCTGATGATCAAATAATAAAATTTTATTATATAAGTGTTAGAGTAAAGCCAATGTATAGGTGCTTAATGGAATGAAAGTATAAGTGTTATTGCCACAATAGTTATTATTGGAAATGGAATTAAATCATGAAGCGAATATTGTGCTTATAAGTTACCTTCAGAACCCACCGATAGAAGACAATAAAGCTTTGATGACATTGAGGAAATTGATAGTTCTATACATTAAAGAATTACAGGCAGATTCGAAGTAAAACTTTTTTGAAGTTCTCTGTTAGCTAACGAAACTCCAAGTTTTCTCCGATTAGTACCTTTTCGATCTGTTAGATTTCCTCCCTTTCTAATGCAGACATGCTAATTAACTACGAAATAATGGGTCAAGCAAACGCAATTAAGATGGGGGTGTAGCCATTAATATAAATCGAAAACACGTTTATCATTCTGGTACCGTGCAAAGGTATCTGAGCGTCATGTGAAAATATCACTGA
Source organism: Rodentolepis nana (assembly GCA_900617975.1). Lineage (NCBI taxonomy): Eukaryota > Metazoa > Platyhelminthes > Cestoda > Cyclophyllidea > Hymenolepididae > Rodentolepis > Rodentolepis nana. Next base: position 3,965 of record UZAE01012013.1, read on the forward strand.
GAATGTCAAATGTTATAGGAGCTCCCAAGATGTCTATTTCCATAGACTGAATAAAAGCCTGACTAAAATAAGCCGCAGGCACCATAGACTTGAATATAGGCTAAGTTTACTTTAAAACAATTAAATCATAACCTTTCACTTTTATTATTGCAATCATACTCCTAATGGGGGGGGGGGGGCGTGCGATATAGACTTACCTCCACGCGGTGCACCCTGGGCAACGTATATTCATACGGCAAAAAGGTCTATTAACCGGCAGCTGACTACTGACCTCAAACTATCACGGCCTTAAGCGGCAGTTGACTTCTCACTTCAAACTACCATCACCCGCACTGGCAGTTGACTTCTCACTTCAAACTACCATCACCCCTCACTGGCAGTTGCTTTCTGACTTCAAACTACCATCACCCCACCGTAAACCGGCAGTTGACTTCTGACTTCAAACTACTATGGTCCGACTATAGTTGACTTCTGACTTCAAACTATCATCACCCCACTGCACTGGTCCATATTCGACTACTTCCACAGTACTCACCTCATCTTTTTCACTCTACCTTTGTGTCTCCATATTCGACTACTTCCACAGTACTCACCTCACCTTTTTATATTCGACCACTTTCACAGTACTCACCTTACCTTTTCTCACTTTGATGTTTCTCCCCTCCGTGAAGCCCTAAGTCGGCTAAAGGGATAATGATAGTCAACATAATGACTGCCATTTTAAATAAATAAATATTACTAACAGGAAGTGTTAAGGCTATTATATGTTTCCGTCAGAACGTACTAAGAGAATATAGATATCTGCGAGGCATTAAAAGGAGACTGAGAAACGCACAACGTCGTCACCGCTGAACAAGGTAATCTCATGCCCACTCAGACAGACTTGAAGGTGCGTCGTGCAACTTCGCAGAGGTAGTAAGTGCGGTCGTGAGTGCGGGACACCCAGCCATCCGCCAATCAATAGTCCTCGCTTGGTTTATCTAACCGCCATATTAATACAATGACTAAGCGCTGTCTGTACAAGCATCAATTCGCACACATTTCAAATAAACGTGTTCCCTGTGATATGTCTATTTCCTCTATAGCTTTGCGGTAGCTTAGCTAGTTCTGGGAGTCTTTTCAAACTAGGAGAATCTGCCATAGTCTTATAATGGAACAATTCGCTACAAGATATACAGAGAAGTCGCAGTCGAGCGTGTTGGATAATGCAGTCAGAGACAAGCTAGGCCAAAGGTGAGAGGATCAAACATGAGATTGAACAAAGATGGTGATTAGATCTCAACAGGTCCAATGCTCTGTGCGATTGAGATCACAACTTGGACTTCTTAACTATTATTACCCACATGTAATTCTTAGGTAGGTAGACATGTTATGACTTTGTAACTTTATTTTTTAGAAATAAAACTTGTGTCGTTCTTCACTTTGGATCGGATTCCTTCAACCGTTAAAGGACTGGAGAAAAAGTCATGCTTTGGTAATTTTGTTGTTATTTTTAATTCTTCAAACTTTTTTGTCATTTCACATCATTATTATTGCTATAATCATTAATATTTCTCCCTAGAACATAAGCTTTAATTATGTAAATGCACCTGAATCTGTAAACTAGCATGCTAGGTCCCGTATTGACATAGGATCACGTGTTGTTAACTATTCCAAGTATGTTCATATGTGGTAATGTTCATGATCAATATGATGTCCTGTTCACTTCACATTGGCTTCTTTGTATTCCTTATACAAAGAACTGAGGGTATGGTAACTAATTCATCACTGACTGTGAAAAAACTACTTTTCTCATCTCCTGATATTATTCAATGCTTTGGGGTACTTGGTTAAGTTCGTGGGTGTTATAGTACCACTCGTGAGGCCTTGACGAAAAAAGTCAAAATACATCATTTGACGTCACTATCAGGTGCATCGCAAGTGTGCTTCAAAATGTAACTGTGGGTAATCGAGTCATGGAGATAATGACAGGACTTTCACATGAAGTCACGATGTCATGAGATTTACTTTGTTTAAATTTTGGAGTCATCAATAGGCCCATTCTATTATGAAATGTTACAATTCAATTTGATCCATGATTTTTTTCCCGAGTATAAGTTTTTTGACATTCGGAACCTGTTAATTAGTCGTTTCAATTGAATGGTTTATTTCAAATGGCAGGCTTCATGATATTTATCATTAGCCCTTACCAATTTTGACTTCAATTGAATGATTAGTCATGGCATTTCGGTTCCCCTGCGGTTGTGTAGAAATATAGCTCACTGTGGTTCACTCGAGATGCATGACATGCATCAACGTCCTACGAGGCATTTTGATTAGACTGGAATGACAGTTTTCGATTGGATTCTCTCCTCGCTATTTATAACATTGTCAGTTTGTGAAAAAGCCGTCTAGCATAATTTCTTTTGAGTTTAATTGAAGGCATAACCACAGCCTAACTTTAGCAAAGCCGAAAATATGAACGAAATTAAAGTAAATAAAAACGATAATCAATAAATTCACATAAGGTGGATCAAAATGAACAATTAACCATTGTTTATGGCTCATCGTACCTTCCAGATCCATATAAATATTCTGATAGCCTTAATTAATACGGTAACTTGACCCTCCTACTTATTATTACTTAGCTATTATCAAAAGTGCCTCGGCTTATTGAGAGGTATGGTAACAAGAGAATCTCATCAATTCTAATGGTGAGGGTAGACAATATTTTGAGTTCGGATCTTCATCTTTCTCTGTGTCTATCACGCTCTTATCAACTTCTATGATTAGGAGAAGTCCATACAAGAAGATTTGCTAGGGTATGAATCGGTGCGTCTTGACCCCAACTAAGTCCATTATCATCTATTATTCCTGAGTGAGGGAAGCTAAAGTACCTCTAATCTTGTCGCTTAAACTATTTCAAGCTTAGAGTTATAATCTTTTAAAGATAATTGAATTGTCTCAGTCTAACGGCGAATTAAAAAAAGATGTAAAAAGCCAAGGAGGACAAACGTTACTATAAAAATGTTCTAGAATGGGAGGAGGGAGTAAATTGACGTTGAAGACATAGTGAAAAAGAAGATGTTGATGGTGGACAACCTGATTATGAGAAACATCCGAAGTAAGAAATGATGAATGGAGATGTCGAGTGTTTTGTATTCCTTGTGAATCAATGTGTGATGGTAGGTTGAATAGAATTACTATTCGTCATGTGCTTAAACATTTTTCGTTTTCTCCAAACATCACTAAATGCAGGAAGGAAAACAGTAATCTTTGGGGGGGGGGCGGGGAACAAAGATGGTATTTCTCACGGAAAAAACTGAAAGAGAGAGGGTTTGGACGCAGAAGATAAAATTTGTCGAAGGAATTGCAGGTTGAGAGAACTTGGTTGGAGGAACAGGCTGTAAGAATTGGACAGAGGGGAGTTGGGCAAATATGAGACTGGAAACTATTGTAAGTCTCGGAGTACTTGAGAATCTAGGTAGTATAGTAAAAAATTCTTGAAGTTTAATAGGGCGAAAATGGGGTTTTGAATCAAAGTGACTTTATTTGCAAATCGAGCAAGGCTTCCCGTGGTAACTGGTTATTAACAAGCAGTCAAAAGAATCAAATCTTAATGACCAACCCTTAAAAAAAATTAAGTTCAAATTATCTATTACTTTCATCACATAAGATGCATTGTCAAAAGCAATGAAAAATGCATTTGTCGGAAACAGGTGCGGAATGGATTGATAAAAATTTTGATTTAGATGAAAGCAAAATGATTAATGAACGAAGTCGCATTGGCACAAGGCATCAATGGGATATTTGGTGGTGCTGAATTGTAAGTGCGATATCGTTAACATATTAGTAAACAAACCAATGTTAGCAATATCAAGTTAAGCCAAAGACCGTACTGAAGTCTTAAATTAGGACGTCATTACAAAATGTTCAACACAGAGAGGGAGAAATAAATTAGATTCTGTAGAAGAAGAAAATCACTGACCTGTCCGCAGCGCATTAGGAATCCTTCTATTTCCCAAATCTCAGTCCGTACATCCTAATTCCTCGTCCTCATGATTTGCCATTCTATTAATCTTCAAGTGCATGACCACCAAATTCGCTTTCCTTCCCTTCCTATATCCACAGTTTCTCTATTCTAACACATCTCTCTGTGTTCATTAGAGTTCTTCCAACAAAGATCTCTCTCCCTCCCTCTTTCTTAACCCCTTAAATTTGGTAAAAGGGGGAAGGCATAAGCTTCTGGACAACTTCGGGAAAGCCAGCTGCTTTAATCGCAAGTTCAATCTTTTTTTTCAAAAAAAAATCAATGAGAGTTGATGCTTCTGCTTATTTTATTTTGTCAGATAAGAAAATAGTCAGAAGGTCGTCATAGGGAAACAAAGCCAGAATAAAAACACGTGCTGATTCATGCGAAGCCTAACAGCTAATCGTGAACCGAAAAAAACATATTACTAATAGGTTATATTGTGTAAGCTTAGTAAGACAGTTTTAAAAACTTACAACAGTTCGAATGATGCTGCACTATTCATATAAAAAGTATTTGAGAAATCTTGAATGTACTTTACGGGCACGGTAACTGTCTATAGGTCACGCATGAGTTCACCTTTATTCAGTGACTATGACCCACGCAAAACAATTCATACAACAGTAACGATATTTTTGTATTTACATACGCATCTCTACCCTTACTATATAGGTTGGTGGAAAACAAACAAGAACAGAGAATGACAGTGAAAATAGGACCGCCAAAATGATTGTTCCTATTATCCTCTGTTTTATAGCCATTACAAAAATAGAAGCGGATGTTGGATGTATTCCAGAATGTGAAGAGGAGATAACGAAATGTCTTAATATAAATGAGGAAAATTCAGAAAAAACGGAGACCGAAGAAGAAGTGACTTCCGGAGAAGATGCTAATGGGGGAGTGGCGCCAGAAGGAGCGAACACTGAAGGAGTGACTTCAGGAGAAACGACTAATGAGGGAGTGACCACAGAAGAGGTGACCACTGTGGAAGTGAATTCAGGGGAAACAATAACTGAGGGAGTGGCGGCAGAAGAGGCCACCACTGAAGGAGTGACTTCTGGTGAAGCAACTACTGGGGGAGTGTCCATAGAAGAGGCCACCACTGAAGGAGTGACTTCTGGTGAAACAACTACTCAGGGAGTGGTTGCAGAAGAGGCCACCACTGAAGGAGTGACTTCTGGTGAAACAACTACTGAAGGAGTGACCACAGAAGAGACCACCACTGAAGGAGTGACTTCTGGTGAAACAACTACTCAGGGAGTGGTGGCAGAAGAGGCCACCACTGAAGAAGTGACTTCTGGTGAAACTACTACTGAAGGAGTGACCACTACCCCTCTTCTCACTTCTTCAACTCCCATCTATTTGCCTGATGGTATAGGACCAGAGTGGAAAATGCGCTATCGACATTGCCTGTTTTGTTGTGGATGGGATATGGCCTGCAGGCTCAGCTGTGCGAGGCAATTTGAGAACTACTGGTCTTCAAGTTCAGCAAATTTTAAGCCAGATGGACTCGTCCCTCCTATTTTCAAACCGCAGTAAAATATAAATCTCTTCTTTTAATTTTTAACGCTTTTTGATGCTTACCATTAATTTATTCAATTTCATTCTTTCGCTTATCTAAAATCTCATGTGAAATTGAGTTGATTTGATTGAAATAAATCAATTTATTAAATCGACAAGGGATATAAAGGTAACTATTTTTTATCTATTAGCAGCAGACAAGGCGAGAATCTGGAACTTTCTACTGCGAAAAATTTGATTTCTCTAGATTTCAACTGTTTTACTCTTCCCTATTGTTATAATCAAGTGGTTTACCACTGGAAACACACTGTGTTTCCAACCGTTCTAGCCCATTAGGAAGAAGGTAAATGACATTTGTCTCACAAAGGATGTTGAAGCCCAACTTATAGGGCCTTGTCATTAAATTAGTATAGGGCTACTCCGTTATGGTAAATTTTCTTATCCAATCTCTGATTTGGACATAGACTGTATAACTTTCGTACTTTGTTCACATTCAGTGTATAGACAATTGAGAGTGGTTTCATTACTATTACCTGATCGAAATGTCTGATGGAACTTTGATTAATGGGAAGATGTGGTTATTCAGGGTTTCTATGGTATACCTGAAGGTATTAACTAATTACGAGAGGTTGGTTGTATTAGGTTGGCAACTAAGTCATTGCCGATTTCAAATAAGAAGGCAAATTCGGAATTTTTGTTTAAAAATATAACTTTATTCAATTAGATATTGGCCGTTCTTGTCGATGACCTTTTTCCATCGTTCTGGCAGAGTAAAAATTCCCCCTTCGTAAAATGTCTGGTCTTTGCTATTAAAAAACTGAATTAGGTGTGATCCGACATCATCCGCGTTCTTAAAAATTTTACCATTTAAAGAGTTTTGCATGGAACGAAACAAATGGTAATCCGAAGGCGCAAGGTCAGGGCTATATGGTGGGTGTGACAAAACACCCCAACCCAGTTCCAATAATTTTTGCCGAGTAACCAAAGATGTGTGGGGCCTTGCGTTATCATGATGGAAAACAACACCCTTCCGATTTGATAATGCTGGCCGCTTATCTTCAATTGCATCCTTCAGTTTTTCGAGTTGTTCAACATACACATTTGAATTTATCGTTTGGTTCTGCGGCATGAGTTCAAAATACAAAATTCCTTTGTGATCCCACCAGACTGAGAGCATAATCTTTTTTTGGTGAATCTCTGCTTTTGATGCTGTTTGGGCTGGTTGATCTTGCTTCACCCATAATCTCTTGCGAGTAACATTATTATAAACTGTCCACTTTTCGTCGCCAGTAACTAGGTTCTTCCTCGGAAATGGATCATTCTCATTGCGTTTCAGTAGCGAATCACAGATGCTAATCCGTTGCGTCAAATGAATTTCCTTTAACTGGTGAGGGATCCATAAATCACGTTTCTTGACATAACCAAGGGTTTTTCATTTTTTTTCAATGCATGTATGCGACACATTGAGCTTCTCTGCAATATCTCGTGTTGTGCTGTGACGATTTGAATCGATAATGGCCTTGATATGGGTTTCATCCACTACGACTGGGCGGCCAGATCGTTGTGAATTTTTCAGTGAAAAATCACCAGAACGAAATCTTTCAAACCAATTTCGACACTGCCTTTCTTTTAAGGCTTCATCTCCATATACGGCACATAACTTCTTTTGTGCTTGCGATGCGTTCTTGCCTTTTCGGAAGTAATACAATAAAATGTGTCGGAAGTGCACGTCCTGTTCTTTCATTTTTAAATTGGGATAAAAACAAAACTAAAGAACTAAACAAAAAAATTTTTTTAAAAATTAACCTAGAAGCCCATACAGTAAGAAAAAATATAGGTTAGATGCTCTGGCCACGTTAACAAAACAAAAGAAAGTATAGAGTGAATCTGTCAACAAAAACGGCAATGACTTAGTTGCCAATAGTTAAAACTGTTACCTTTGCAGAAGAAAGTCATCCTAAGAACGTTTTGCTGAAAAAAAGTGTTTATATGAATCGATTGTATAAGATCCATGCTCGTATTGCGTTTGACGTGCCAATAAATATTGATTAGGCTGACTTGACTACAGTTTGAAGTGGATCATTCGCAATTTGCTCAGTCCCGAAGAGACTTTACCATTAGCGTCTTATTTGCATATTCTTGTTCCCAAAATATAAAACCACATGTGACTGTTGCATTTTATTGTCCTCGATAATTCATTACACATTCGGCTGAATAAAACCTCTATAAATGAGGAAACAGTGTATCGATTCGACTTAAAAAATGCGTTTCATCGTTTTGCGCAAAACAGTTTCAGAGTGAAATTAAATGCCAAATATCATTTATTTTACGACCTATTCTTATAACTACATGGTGGGATGCGCACTAGACTTACCTCTACGTGATGTACCCCGGGCAACATATACTCATACGGCAAAATAAGATTACAAACCGGCATTTGACTTCAAACTATCATGACCCCAATGTATGTCATATTCGACCACTTCCACAGTGCTCATCTTTCCCTTTTCTCTGCCTTTATGTCTGTCTATTTTACATATGTGAATCACTCTTCTGTTCCTCCCCTCGAATTTTCGTGACTTTGATGTTCCTTCACTCTGTGAAACCCGAAGTCAACTAAAGGGCTAATGATAAACATCATAAGGATTACCATTTGATATAGATATTTCACTTAGTCTACAGTCCCCAGTGAAATCGAAAGTCTAGCTCAACGTATCTGCTCCACACTACACGTATTTTTCTCTGCCAGTGCTGGTATCTCTTCTTTCCACCAATTCCCCCTCTACAACTTTGTCTGTACCCCTTTGTTCATTTTTAATTGTCCACTAAATACATGGAGTTTCCTAATTCTTGAATTTGTAACTCTAAAAAGTCTATTATTAACGGCTAATCGTAACTTATTTAGTCATCTCATCTAGTTAATTATGATGTTTTACTGCGTTTTAAGCGTATTCAAATAGTAGAGTATACCAAGGGTATCATTGAGATTCTGAGATGAGATTCTGTTGAGCTGGGGAGAATAATTATTTATTTACTATTGGAAATGTTTTTTTCTCGTCATCAGTGGATTAAATTGCTCATTTTGCTTCAGTGTTACTGCAATCTTGCACTTTTTTCTTTGGTCTCACGAACATCGAACGTAGTGAATAGCTTTGCAATGTCTGTCTACGCGATTTCTTAATTGTCAGCATTTTTCACCTCTCCTACATTCCATTGAAAAGGCGGTTGGAGATGCTGTCATTAATTGGACTTCATACTCTCTTATTTACAACTTATTCTTCTCCCATTGAGTTCCCTATTATTATTATTACCTTGAATTAATAATGAACTTGAAATTAAAAAAGTAGGCAGCAGAAGATTCTAACTTTTGGACTGAGACAAGCAGTAGGACAAAACACTATTGAGTCACATCATTGGGAACGGAAGAGTGTTTCAAAGATGTAAAAGAGACAGACAGACACAAAGGTAGAGAAAAGGTGAGATGAGTACTGTAGAAGTGGGGGGATTTGACATACAGTGAGGTGATGGTAGTCTGAAGTCAGAAGTCAACTACCGGGTTCTAGACTTGTTTTGCCGTATGAGTATACGTTGCCCAGGGTGCACCACATGCGATTTAAATTCTACTATCATTTTTATTATAGTACCTTTTTATCAATATGTTAAATGAACATACATCCAATACAACCGTTTTCAGTGACTCCTTACTAGTATAAGGAGCAATGCACACGGTAATTGGGAGGACAATTAGTGTAGTCAAAAACCTCCCGTCTTCTATGCTAATAAGCTGTACATATTTCAATAAGCTGACGAACTAGACTGACCAAACACATGCTAGCACGCAAAATTTTAAATACTCAATTTTATTTATTTCATTTTATGTAAGTACTGTTTAAGGCTGTTGCTTCCTGAAAGTCATATAAAGAATAATAGTTAATTAGGCCCTATCTATTTAACTGAGGCCACAAAAGTAGCTCTACCTATCGAGGTTAAGCATGTCGCTCTTAAACAACTTAGGACGTCGAACTTTGTGCAATATAACTTTCCCCCAATAGGGAAATTGATGGCAATGTTCTAGTGAAGAGCCACTGTAATTTGTGCATTAACTTTACAACTGCTTTGATTTCATTTCTTAGTTGCACTGTAGGTACTTGGAGCGATATTGGCAAGAAGAGATGGGTTAAATGTCTTCGGCATAGTCCGAAGACGGCATTACTAACAAATCTTTGACTAACGAATGTTTCCGAAAATCGCGATTTCCCTTAACTTTAATAATACAGAACTTGGCATAGAAAAATACTATTCTATTTAGTATAGAACTGAATGTTAATAGATCAAAGCGTCCGTACTGTTGTAGTTATGTTGTTTATTACGAATTTCAGTTTATCAAAACTTGCAGGTATAAAGCTAGAAAAATTAAAACGCTAAAAATGATGCGCATACCAATGGCCCATCCAAATTTCCCAATTGGGAAGTCTCCAGTTGGGGAAGTTACAACGTATATTAGTTACCGCACAGCACTGATTTCGCTCCATCTCTCTTTCCCTACGCACAGCTACGCCACATCCATGTGGAAATACTTCTGTTTTATTTTATGATTGTGAATGATTCATCGTCAGTTAAACCACACAAAATACCAGCAGCAAGAAAAATTAAAAAGCTATTTTTTTAAATTCAGCTAATGCTAAATTGTGAATTATTCTAGTCAATGTTTCAAAACGCGTCAAATGGAATTTAACGCCAAAATCTTATATGACAATAAATATGATTTGAAGAACGAAATAATATTTATTTATTTATTTCAAATGGCAAGCGTTATGATAGGTATCATTAGCCCTTTAGCTGACCTCGGGCTTCACGGAAAGGAAGAGGAACATTACAGTGGCAAAAAGTCGAGAGGGGGACAAAATAATGATTCACAGACGTAAAAGAGACAGAGAGACAGTACTAATTTATTTGGCAGTAAGTGCATCAAGATGTCAAATATGTTTTATCATTTATCTCAATATTAATTAAAGTGTTTCCAATAAGTCTTATTTGTGTTGAATCGAATCGTTAACCAACACTTAACTTGAGAAAAAAAGGAGCAGCATCTGTAAATTTTTCTGATAGGTAACATGTGATCTGCCGTCTCTCCCTATTTGACTACTTTGGCTAGCCTGGTTGGTTGGCTAATCTGCACCGATGGATCCCGAAAAGGCACACTTTGAGAGTTACGAAGTTTGTTGAGACAGAGAGACCAAGTTCTATCAAGTAAAAATAATTATGTCGACAAAAAGCACTCCCACAAAACGCAACTTATCTCAAAAGGATCCTATTATGTGGTTCTGCGCTGAGTGTCAGGATACCACGATTGCATTACTAGAACTCTATACACAAATGAGAGGGGTATCTATTAGACTTACTATGTACAGATATATATACAATAGTGCCGCTTGTACATAACTATTTTAAACTTAACCTAATGAGAATCTTCATTTGACTTTCTAATATTTAATACACCTTAAATTTCATAAATGTACTACAGTTTGTCTATTATTATCTTTTTTAGCAAACATTGGCAACAATAAACCAATAATTGGAAGTAATCTCAAATAGTGCTTAGTGATGCCGAAAAACACAGTATGGTGACGGTAATTGACGTAAAGAAAAGCAGATAAAAAATTGACATTTGTAGGAAGAGCCTGGATAAGGGAAGAGCGTACAAGAGTTTGGCAAAAAATGTTTTGTGATTAGAACGATGTCACAATCCAAGATTCTGGTGATAAGAATAACATGAGATCATGGTAGAGTCAACTGGAATAGACATTGTCATAAACACTAAGCCTTTCGTTTAGTTTAAATTTAAAAAATGATCCCTTTAAGAATTATTTACTCAGTGCATCCCAAAAATTCAAGCAGGACTTTTGAATCGGAGTAGGATTCCACATTTATAATGGGGCAGGTAACTCAGAATCTTAAGTGTAAAGATTAACTCCTTACTTAGATAACAAGGCATTGGAAAATATGTACAACTTAATACCTCACGTTTCTAAATATTCAAGAGTATTTATTTAAAGTATAAACAAAATAACGATTTAATTATGGTACAATGTTTGAAAATGTCCATGTTGAAAATTTATATAACTACAATCAATCTTCCAATAATATTTGTTAAAAGATTAAATCCTTTTCAAATAAAGCAGTAGTTAACAAAACTCAACATCCATAAAGATATAAAATTTGGAAATTTTCATGCTTCGAATTCGCTCAAAAATATTAAAAAAAATTAAAATTGACATCAAACAAACTTTACCACGAAATAATAAGTCTTTAAACATTAGCTAACACGAATAGTATCAAATTTAAACCTAAATTATTGCTATTTTATTCGGTGATACCGATAATAATGATGTTGTTAAATTCCCTCATGCACACTTTTCATTGGTTTACATTAATTTAGCAAAATTTAAATGTGTGTTCTCTGACCTGGGATTTCATTTTATTTCTATCCAGGGTATTTTGTCATATTTAATATTGCCGTAATCTTAAAATTATTTTCCTTGAAAATTAAGATATTTGGAAACTTTAAGCTTTTAAAATTTTTAAGTGCTTATTGATTATCCACAGCGTTTCTACTAATATTTAAGCAGTAGTATTTAACTGTTTATTTATTATTCAGGACACTTGCTGGTCTCGTGTTTTTCCACTAGGATGTTCCCTAATGACATGGAGGATTGGGAAGGTGAGCTAACTCCCAAAGATCTTGCCCTTGCCACCACGGTGTCGCGTAAATCGCTACGGCGTAGCATGTTGCCTCTTCATCAAATTGGCTCCCCAATCCTATGTTCTCCCTCTAAAGTTGCCGTTCGACGAAAGAGTGTTGCTGCTTTTATGGGTCATTCAAACGAATCTCCCATCGCTTCATCTACAAGACAGTTTCTTAGTACCTCTCTCGACAGTAGTTCTCGTGTGCATGAAAACGCAACGACCATATTACCTAAGGAACCCCCTTCTCAACCATCTACTGTTGTATCTCCCATTCATAGTTTTTCTCCGGCGAAAATGGACGCCGATCATGATCCTTGCCATTCTTCTAAAAATCCTCTTCCCAAATCACCCGGTAACGTGTCTAAACCCAAGACACCACCTAAAGCAAGTCGATCGCTTCCTCTTCGGGAAAGCGTGGATGATGTAATGAAGAATTATGAACAGGAATTGGAGGAATGGCCAAAATTTCTTGCTAGTTTGGAGGAGAAAGCCAATACCCCATTCAAATCTACTTTAACTCCAGAGGAAATCTTGAACGACTCCGTATTGAAACATTTTGTTGAATTTATCTTCCCTGAGCAATCCACCTGGCCATCTTCCCTCGAAATCCAATTCCGAATCAAGAAGGCCTATGCACGTATTGTAGATGGATTGATACGTACCAAAGTGGAACAGGAAAATATTACACGACATTTGGCAGCTCTTCGGGAGATCAAATTGAAAGAACTTCTTCCTAAATTGGCCGATAGTCCTAGCCCGGTGTCGCTTAAGGATTTATCGGACTACGTACCCTTTCTCGATGAGACCGATGAGTTATTGTAATGAAAGCTCCCTCCCTTTTTTCTCCCTTGTGCATTATCCAGACATTTATATTTTACTTGCTTTTATATAAAACTGATTAGTTATTACTGGCTTTTATCTCTCTTTCAATTTCTTGACATCATGTCATTTATAAAGGCTTTATAATCGACTTGACCGCTTCCTGTCGCTTTAGCGGCCTTAATTAACGCAGTGATTTCACCTTCAGATAGCTGGTCTCCGCGATTGCAAAGAAGTTGCCTTAGGTCGTCGGTGGTTACATAGCCTCTTCCCTCAGAATCGATTAAAGAGAAAGCATTTAGAATATCTTGCTCGCTGAGTACGTCTTTTTCTTTCTTCGAAGATATCTGGCAAAATTGTTCGTAGCTTACGCCCTCGGAGAGGATGCTATTGTTCGTATCAACTGATCGGAGTAGTTCCTAGTAATTTTAGAGATAATGTATCGTGAGTATTAATTACTCGACCAAAAACAGGACAATATTTCAGACCTCGAGTTCGCAATTGGAGGGCATGAGGAAAAGTTTACGAAGGGCAGTTAGAAGGATTTCGCAGGGTATTCTTCCTTTTTTATCGGGATCGAAAAAATCGTAGACTTCTCTGTACTCTACAAGTCTTTCTGGGGTCACGTAGTTTTCTAATTTCATTATAGCAGTCCTGATATTCCAAATACATGAACGAGAAGTCAAAAGAAAAGATATTAATTAAATGTAAGTAAATTGAATTTTCTAATAATATAATGATCAATCAATGAATTGATTATAATCAACGATGATCATTGTAAGACCGTCTCCTGCAATATCAAAAAACGGACTTCTTACTCGGTTGCTGAGTTTTGAAAATTTGCGTATTACTCCAAGGTCGTATAGAGTACTAGTATTTGATAATGTTGTCAAAATGTTTAAAGGAAAAGATATACTTGTTACTCAAATGCATGAAATGTGTGCGATACAGTGTTGGAAATTTAAATATCCTGTTACAAGTTCAGCTAATTTATTCTTGACTTTTAAATATTCCTTTAATATGCAACTGGGGATCTCTGTGGGAGGCACTTCACTGGAGATTTTAGACACTTTATTTTTCTTCGCTTGAGAAACCCATAAACCCCAAAACACATTCCACATAAATAAGATAGGAAAATTTACATCGTTTCAAACTTACTAAGAAATTGTAAATTGGTACTCAAACTAGCATTGAAATTTATCTAAAATTATAAATGAATATCTCCTTTATACTGTTTTATGAGGTATACATTCTTGCACTATTTCAGTTTTGTATAAACCATGGTTCGCTTTAAATGCAACCTCCGTCTCTCTGACTTTTATTAAGTTTCATTCGGGATAAATAAAGTGTTCCCTTCCTGATTAAATTGTGAAATTGCATTATAGTTGGGTCCAAACCACGTCTTCTGTCTAAAAGACTAAATTTCATGCACGTGTACTCATTTCCTTTATCTTCAAAAAATGCGATGGTTTCACAGTTAATGATTTACTTCATCATTTGGCCAATCAGCTCTTCCTTTCATCACTGTAAAATAACTCATTTCATTTTAAAATATATATTTAATCTCGGTTTAAATTTCCTGCTATCTTACATATCTGGTGAGATTTATTTGTATGAAATTAGTTCCACAGTCAATTTTATGAAACTCAAACAAATAGTAATTTAATGAGTTAAAGAGCACACTGAATATCAGCTGAGATTGCACCCTCCCTTCTCTACTGCAGACCATAAAATAGGAAGGGGGGGGGGTATTTTTTGCCAGGGCTATGAACTAACTTGAAAGTAGCCTCACAATGTTCCAAACAATGATCTTATCGTGGTATTATTAGCCACATAATAGCGCTTAGTGAAGCGGTATATTTACATTGATTTCAATCATGTAACTATTGTCTGCCTCGTGCTAAGCCACAATTCTATGCCAATATGTTCTACACTAGAATAAATACAGAAATATGGACGGCGTTAAAATTTATTCATTATTTTGCAACACATAAATGGTAAAGGCAAAACATAGAAATTATTTACTTAAGAGTTATAAGACGTTTAGGCTGATTGATTATGGATAAGAAAAGTGCATTTTGATAAATTGAAATACATAATAGTACTAAAGCTATTTCTATTGTGAAATACGACAAATTACTTGCAAATCTTTGAATACTCCAAATCTTATAAATAACTGAAGTCATTCAACAACTAATATCTTAAGACTCACCAGCTAATGGGACAATACCCGTTACCCATGACTTTAATAGAGCCTACATTTGCATATGACATAAATGGAAGTTGACAAGATGAACCAAGACAGACTATGCTAAGATTTTACAAGTAGATCAGAAACCTATTCTGATCAACCGTCCAGCCATATTTAGTCTTTTATGTGATTCCGTTTTCAACGCAAAAGAAGAGCCAACCAGTGTCTGATGTATTTGAAGCGAACGATGTGCATGAGATTTCTGAAATACTTGGTCCCATTTCACTTGCCCTCCATTTACAATTCAAAATTCAGTATTCATCAAATTGTGCGTTTATACCAAAGTGAAATCATTTTATACTCATCATCCTTTCAGTAATTTTTTTATATTTTTTGATTCAATGAAAAGCAAAACTTCGCAGCATATTTCCATAACTAACTATTCGTTAGATTTGGCAACATTTAACTGATATTCAAATCAGATTAACTGATAAAGTTACACCTCGTTATAGGGGTACGTCCAATATCAATAATTGTCAAAAAGTCAGTCCAATATAAGGCTAATTATGCAGAAATTAAGTAAGACCACAATAATCGAGGACGAACGAAGTGGAATCAAAATGTCATTCACAGTATATATTGTGGATTTCCCATCAAAAGCACTGTCAATGCAAATACACTTCTCCTGAACGAAGAAAATAAACGAACTACACTGAACTGACCAATGAACTACTTCTCTAAGTTAAATTTTGGTTCACTTCTATTTGGAATAAAAATAGATCACACATAGTGCACTTTTTATCAACTGTGGGCAGTAGCATCCCACTATAAAAACCATTAAAAAGCAATCTATGCTACCAACTAATCAATCTACTCTTAGATAGAAATGACCTGGCTACTCAATCGTTTTAATTTTCTCATTTTGTGTGCAAGTTTTGTAAAGCAAATGATCGCTTTTGAATAACATCAACAACAGGTTCATTTTTTACCCATTTACCTTAAAAGCTAATCTCGAGCCAAATGCAAAAATATTGTCAATTGATTGGTTAAAAAACAACCGAAGATTTGTAAACATCTTGGTTTCCTAACTTAACTGCCTGAGTTGCTCTATTCCCCCCTCCGTGGAAGTACCATACTATCAGAAATGCGCCTCGATATACCACTTCCAAACGCCTCGGATCTTGTTTTAAGCCAGTCGGCAATTAAAAACTCCAAAAATGAGGGCATATTGCTCTTTTATTATTGATTTTTTGATTAATCGATTCACAGGTAGGGTACTTGCATACGAAATGCCTATGGCCTTTACACTATTTTCAACATTTCCTCGTTTATGTGTCACTGGTAAGTGAGTGGGAAAGTGCAAGTATCCCATAAATAACTAGTCATAAAACTCTAGTCCCAAACGAAATCAACGACGAAAAGGATTTCCTTTGGTGGAACAATTCATTCGAGACAGAGGTGAGGCGGGAAGTTGCTGCCAAGGCATGGGGTAGTCACCTTTGTGGAGGAAGAACTAGGCGGTGCCAAAATTTTAAAATTTGAGCTCACTATTGGTGCGTCTCTTCTCATATCGAGGTATTTAATTTATTGAATGGTAGAAAGTGCACCGAATCTGAGCTAATTGTTTAATAATGAATTAGAATTCAAATAATCGAAGATTTAACATAAAATATTGAATAAAAATGGAGTTCCATTCTGAAATCTCTAACACCGGACTTGGAGTGTTGGATATTAATATAACTAAAGGCAGTGTTTAACCCAACTGCAGAAATTCAAAGGAAAACTCTTTTGTTACTCTAATCTGCATGAATATACATTAATTGAAGCGGTACTTAGCTGTTTTCTTACCCAATTAGATCAATGCATATTTACGCGAGATTCAAATGAATTTTAAAGTGCAGAGAAAGCAGATATGCGTTTAAGAAATAGAATGTACTTACTTAATTAGTACATAATTTCCTTTTAATTGGGAACGAAGCATTTTAAAAATGGTTTCAATTTTTTACAGAATAAACAGTTCAGTCCCTTAATGGACACAAATAAATAATTAAATGGTGGGTAGCCAAAGTAATAAGAAAATGTACTCCCTGTTGAAAATAGACCTGATTGAACAATACTCCCAAGAAATGAATTGCCATTGTGACTCCAATTGTCTCTCATTCTTTACGAGGTAATGTGAGATAAAAAAGTAATGACTGAAATAGTAAAAAAGAGTGGAAAAAAGAAAGCTTTCTTCTCTGCTATTAGAATGAATATATGGAGAGTTGGTAAAAATTATGGTAATCAATGGTTCTATTTCTTAAACCACCCAATACTACTTTATGTAACCAATGGCTTTGAGTTCGCATGGCAGTTTGTGACGGTATTTGAGCAGATTTGAGTGCACTGTTCTGCTATTACCTACCTCTTTATTTTCGCTCGAAGATTAGCCTTCAGAGTTTCAGATTCTACCAATGACAGGGTGTCTTATTAGGCATTTAAATGGCATCATAGCTCTATTGGGAGTCTGATTTTAATCGCCTTTCAAATTGTGATATTAGTTGAGGATGTTCAGAGTAAAATAAGTCTTCCCTTTTAAATGGAAATAAGAGTATTCCTAAATTACTCCATTTTTCAGATAAAAAAATGTATTGAATTGACACTTGATGAGTGAATGAAACCACCAGTGATGATAAAATATTTCGAAATGAGATTAATGCTAAATGAAAGAATGAATGCCGATATTGTGACTAAGCAAGCAAGCGCGCGAGCGAAATAATGAATAAAATTGCTCATACTAAAATTAAATGTATTTGGGTTTGAGTTTCAACAAATGATTAACGAGGTTGGATTTAATTAAGGTTTGTACTCACCGTCGTAATATTAAAATGCTAGGAATTTGAGAGAAAAATTAATTTTATGACACAATATATAAGTGATTTTTTGACGTGTCAAATGAATTTTAAAGTGCATATCTTCGAATGAAGTACTTTACTGATTATAACTTAAAATTGCGATAGTAGTCAGAAAAGCGATTATATCTCCTAAAAACATTATTTGATAATTCACCATGCCCTCTTACGAACCCCACAACGACGACTATTGAAAAAATCTAATTGGTCACACATAGTTGTCCAATCAGAATTAAGGTGTGCGCACGTATCGGGTTCATGTATTCTTCCTAACTGATATTTCATGCACTTTAGCCAGAATCTTCGGTCTCCGAGTAATGCCATCCTTCGCCGCCATCACAATCACTAATCATGCCATACACTAGTGAGTACTCTCTCAAATCAGTCCAGGAGGTACCTTCACATCACAGTGGGAGCTCATCTGGAAAACGTTTTATCAACCTCCTCCGATCTCTCTTTTTTCTTTCGCCAAAACAGAATCCTGAAATATCCCAGAAAAAGTATACATCTATTCCTACACGACTGACGCCAGTGACCCTAAAAAGACGAAAAATAGAGTCCCCTATTCGGTCTACATCTCAATATGAAAATTTATCGAATTTTAGAGATCTAACAGCTTCAAATAATTACAGTCATGTGACTCATTCTACAACATATCTTCCAAAGCCTTCACCTCCGGTTATTCCTTATAGAGGATGTAACCAAAGACAATTTTATTCCCCTCAGATCAGACACGCAAACGATTCAAACTTCTACGCGCAGTCTTCGGGAATTCAGGATATCAAAATTGTGAATCTAGATCCCCGGCCAACTCAGTTGGTTCGTACGTTTTCGTACCGTATACCGGGAGACAGATATGTGCTCCAAAGCTACCGCCGTCCAATTTATTCAGAGAGTGTGGAGGTCAATGTATCGGATCCTGTTACTTATCGAGTCACTCAGCAGCCATCTGCAGTGATTAATCCGAAATATCTACTCCCTTCGGCAGTTTCAGGTACAAGTGAAAAGAAAGTCGTTTCCGTCGCGAATATTCCTATGGAGGCTCAGTATATTCGACCTCAAATGTGTATACCTAATGCGAGTGGAAAAGAAATTGTTCTAAAACGGGAGTATTCAGACACTTTTAATCCCCTAAGGGAATGCTCATCCAAGGATGAATCTCGCAGGAAAATGGAAATTAAAGAAAGAATTCTAGCTGAGTGGGAGCATAGCTGGAGACCCGAAGATCGTAAATTGGACGGAAGCTTTTCTTCGATAGGAACAAACAGAGAGGAACCGTCTATGGTAGGTCCACATGCCAACTTGTATTCCATTGCTAATTGTATCAAAATCCGACTATATTTTACTGGCTACACAGACAGGAGCGTAAACAAGTTAAGTTGTCCAATATCCATGTCAGTGCCTATTTAGGTAGACTAAATTGACCATAGGAGTGAAATACTTTAATGTATGCCTTGGATACCTAAAGGAAACACCCAGATTACTTCAACTAATTAGAAATATGAGAGAAAAATGATATCATTTAGCCCCAAAGGCACCTTTTTTGCCGTCCTTATTCGTCTAAAGTAAATGTTTGCTAAATCCCAACACTTTTTTCTAACGGCATTTAGATTAATTTAATGCTCGTCTTATTACATTAGAAAGTCTTCCCTTTTCAAACGCCGATCAACATTCTTTTACTTCTAACTCTAAATTAATTAATTTAATTCGGATTTATGGATTATTCTATTAAAATTAATTTTAACAAAATTCTGAGAGTTAAATAGATAGTGCTTTGTAAAGGAGGGTTTCTTTTGAACTAATGAATTTCATAGATTGAATCGGTTCCCACGTAAATTATATTGTTTATGCATATAAAGTTTTAGCTGTTTTAAAGAGGTTTAAGAGAGGGGAATTTTTTTCATCTCAAGACTACAACGGGATTTCGAAATCGCTTTTCTGACTGGCCGTAAGAAACTCGAAAAATTGGTAATAACTGTCAGGTGTGATCGATTGGACTGCTGTCTTGATAAACACATGGATATGAATACATATCAGTGTAAATACCTTAAGCACTTTTGACACTGAAATTGAGGTGAACATGAAAATTGACTTAAGGTTTTCTATGTTTGTTTTATTGGTCCGAAAAAGGGTCACTACCAACATTGTGTTGGTATCACATGACTTCAAGGTAAACCTGTGGCTTTGTTCGTCTTATTCCTACCCTGATCCCCTTTTATCCCATTTATTCCTCTTTCTTTTACCCTTGTCTTTACAGTGACATTTAAATCTGTCCTTATCAGCGTTAGAAAGTCATCTTTTTACTGGCACGCCTTTATTGCATGTGGTGCAAAGAGGACACATGGTATACAAACATCGATTTCTTATCGTGGAAGCATTTTTTTTGCCAATATTTTGATAATGAGCTAAAAATAGACAGATCTAGTGTAAGAAAAAGCCATTGGTTCCGTTAATGCAGTGTAAAACGATACATACGTCTCATTATTGGGCATTTAACAACTTCAAGATGGAAAGAAGACAAACACAGTTGCTGAGGCCGGGGGAAATCAATAATAATACCACATTCAATATAATTATTATTTTTGATTATAATGAAATTGGTGATACGGTAAATAAGCAAAGGAATTAGACGAACATACTTGAATCTAGAATGGAAACAAAGTCGACTTAAACTACTGAATGCAAAGAATGTTTATGAGAATCTATTTGTGTGAAGTTTGTTATTACTCAAATCCACTAATTTCGCTGAATTCGGATGATGTTCCACCATCTCGCTAAATTACGTCTAGTTGATTGATTGGCTGCACGGAACCGTTGACCTACTTGATTTTCAAGCCAATAACGTGTAGATATTTATCCCTAGATTAGTAGCTAGTCTGTCAACACTGTTGTGGACACTCCGAAAGATTTTACTTTAAAACCCTCTCAAGTATCTTGTGTAGTGCCCTCTTAATAAATTCTGGTAGTACTTTAAGGTCAAAGTATGTGGATGAACTTACATACTTCAACATAACGAATTTCTGGCAAATTTTACTTCTCTCCTCTGATTATGGGAGAGAAAAGTGGAGTTTTAAACAATCCAACTACCTTTAGCAAAATTTTGATTAATAATTCTAATGATCCAAAGTTTCTATTCCTGAACAAATATTTAAATTTCTTTTTTATAACATAGGTTTCTCCGAAATTAGGACAAATAAGGCACCGTAAAGAAAAATAATGGAACATTTCTTAAAGAAAACAAATAAACTCTTTAAAGAGAGATTCAAAATATAAATTTAGGTTATAGTATGAAAAAATAAACCTCAGTGATATCTTTCTTTCTAAAATATTCTCTTAAATCCGAAAAGAATTTTCTTCAGTAAGCATAAATTTAGCCACAAAAATGACGCAAATGGTCGAAATTCGATATCTGCTTTATTGGTAGTACTATCTTCCATCTTTTAATTTCCTTCATTTAAACAAAAGTGCGCATTTGAGCCATAACTTGAGCCGAGGATACATATATTCAATGCAATATTTGGCCAAGTGGGAGATTTGAAACTTGAAATAAAGATTTTTTCATAGCTCCAGGCGCTGTCAAGGCTTCTGTTTTTCACCTTGATATTCGTAACAGCATCTGATTGAAGGCGTGGTTCGCAAGGCGTGAATTCGAAATTTACACACATATCTTTTAAGGATCACAGATTTGCAATGTCATCAATTCTCTCGAAATTGAAAATCCAGTTCAATACTTGCCAAAAAGCGCATATTCGAGATGACCAATTTTAAAATTTTATGTACTGGTGCCGCGTCCACTTTCAGGGTCACGGGGTCATTAGTTGTTTTTAGCTGGCTAAAGTAACAGAGTGGGACTAGACTTCACCCCCCCCCTTTCCTACGCTCTCTTCAGTTCACCGTATTTTTGATAAATTACTATTCCTAAAGTGATTTGAGACAATTATGCTCTGAGTACATTTGTCATTTTTTTAAATCTAAAATTGCTGCATATTCAATAATTGAGTATGACTATATAAGATTTTGTAGTCCGCTAGATTATGTCGCTAATAATGGGGACATATCTTTGAAAAAAGATCATTACATTGACAATAAGGAGCATAACCAAAAATTTCCTAAAACTCTTAAAATGCAAATATTAAAGAGAGCTTTGTTGAGTAGGAGAAAATAATGATATGATGTGACCTTTTCATAAGCTATATAACACGTGTTTGCATAATTCTTAAGCCGATTCAAAGCCAAGAAACAGTTTCAGACCTATGGGACGTTTTAAAATGACACATCATTTTAATGACATTAGAAAATATAGTGAAAAGAAGTGAACAAATTTTATACTTAAAGATTATAGAATTCGCCATTTTAGAATTTACTGGCCATAAAATAGCGCATTTATCACATTTCTTGCATTGACTGAACTGCAATGAGCTCTGTTTTCTGTTGTCCAAGGGGAAGACATTCAAAAATAACATGGCAAATCGTTCATTTCCAGCCTTTCAGTCAGCTCTGTATATTCTGAATAGAAACTTAACTGGAGGAAAAGGTCATTCTGTAGTGAGTTAACAAGCAATCCTAATTAGGCAACCTGATAACTCTTACGCCATTCAATTCTGGACTTTATTTAAATTTTGAGAGAACAAAATGATGTTTCTTAATGCCGAACAATAGGAGATATTAAATAGTCAATAATTCTAAGAAGCAGAGCTCTTATAATTTCAGAAAGGTTTGCTAACATTCGAGACTTCCCAGGAAGTCTAAAAGAGAAGTGGCGACTATTTTGATCATTTAGTGTTTTGGAAAGCTACCATTATATCGAATCACGATTAAGTATTGAGTCATTACTACGAATAGAATGGTTTAAATTTAAAATTTAGGTTTTAAGCTTAAAACTCATTGAAGATTTCTATTCTCCCATCTATAAAGAAAGCCAATATCTTAAACATAACTCAAATACTCAACCTTGATTGACCGTCTAGTTAGTCAGTAAAGTAACGACGAGAACACTTGATTTCCAAAAATGAATAAGGGGAGCAGAAATAGGTAATCTTACCTTAAAGGAAAGACTGTATTGCATTCCGTTTCAAAGTTATAACACCTGGTTTCATCCTTCTATCAATGTCTTTTATCTCTCCCTTCAGTCAGGAAGCATTTATTTTTGATATATAACTAATGCTTTCGTGGTAATCTCTTAAGACACCCCAATTTTGGGGTTGGTATTCCCCACAGCGATTTGTACAGACACTGCTTTAGTTTGCTTTTCCTTGTTACTTTTACAAAACTTTTAACATCAAATTGAATTGTACACGAATTGTTTACGACGTAATTGGCACATAGGAATAGGTTGAAAAGTTAGAACTTTGCTACTAATTTCATATCTAATATGTTACTGATAGGAAATTGTTCTGATTCTTTTAGTCAAATCAAATAGGAAATGATTGAATTTAAACCAAATGTATTTCGATGACAGTTTCTTATTGTTTATAACTTATATATTGATTTTATTGATTACAAACAAATGTTGTAGTTTTCATAGTTGATTTGGCAACTAAATAGTAGATTTATTAAAATTTATGATTTTAAAGCGAATAAATCCGTTGTCTTTCAAATGTACAAATTTTTAATTAGTTAAACAAGTATAGGGAGGACGGTAATTGTAAATATTTTACGAAACAAGCTGTTTTACCTTCGCGTGTCCAAATGTCCAGAAGTGTTATTTTCTGAATTCTTAAATAAAGGCGAAAAGAGATATGTTAGTCACAGTTGGGAGCCATTTGCAAATTAGATTTTTATTTAATCAGAAAAAATACGCTTGTCTAGGTATATGTAAATTCAGTACAATCTCCTCTATGCCTTCATCGACTGTTAATTGATCTAAGATATTTTTTTAATTATTAATTTTTCCTCACTTTGTGAGATTTACACAAAGTTATTCATGCATTCTACTTGGTATTTCCAGAAACCGTGTATGCCAATACTATATTGTCTTTACTACTCAAATATTTAATTGTATATTCAAGAACTAAATCTGTCACAGTTTCGAAATAAAAACATCATAAGGACAATTAATGAAAAAAATAAGAAAAGATAAAAGGAGTTGCGTTTGGTGGTGGGCGGTGAGAAAAAGTAATGGATAATTTTCGAAGCATCAAGATATCCATTGTCACCCAGAAGTAAAATTTAGGGATAATTTAGAATGCGAGTATTAACAAAGAAGGGACCAGTGGGGTTCGTTCAAGATGAGTAGGTAAACATTTCTTGAAGCTTGATTAATTTGATTACTCTGAGTTGCATTCAGTTAGTTCCAACACCTGTTTTCGTATTAAGATTGAATTCGCACATGTATGTAGCAACCTATTATAACAACACGCACAATCCTGAAGGAATACAAATTCACTGTGAATATATTTTCACAGTTACAATAATCTAAAACTCATTAGGCTGGCAAAATACCAACCGCTTTATGTACTTCTCCAATGCCTCCAATTTATCACTTCAAAATAAATGTAAAATTCATTCCCATTCTTCTAATTTTATACTTCACAAAAGAAAATTAATAGTTTAGAGGATTTCGTCAAGTTTTGACCGGAAGTAGTGAGGCTTATTTAAACAAATTTCAAGCTGCTATAACAGTAATAGGGTCTATTCATTTTGGTCTTTTTATGCTATGCACTTTATATGTTTCATCGATGATTCTCCTTCTTGAAATCGAAGAAGAGATGATGGTAAAAATAGAATATATTCCTACAAAGGGACAGTTGTCCAGTGCACCATAACCCAATTTTAGGAAACTACTGATGGCAAAATTCTCTTATGATGGCAGTAAAAGAAGTATGAAAATTTTACTCCTTTTTTCAAGTCGTAAAAACGACTCTAACCATCATGATCATGGTGACGGCATTCCACCTCCTTCCTGACTTTAAGGAACTAGAGAGTCGATATGTGATTATCAGTTAAAGTTACTAAAAATTTACTGTACGGTTAAAGGAAAGAAGCATTATCATTTAAAATATTTAATAAAGAATCCCAATGACAAACGGATAAATAGGCACAAACAGTGATCGGTGTCACTGTGTCCAAAGATCGATACATTTTATGAAGAATTGGTGATTTCGGAGACTTGCAACTTTTGACACCGAATAGTCAGCAATTCTTAGTTAGACTTTCAAATCACAATACCCTACTTCTATCATATAGTGGAATCATATTATCTTTCCTCAATAGATATGTATCAAAATTATGTGTTAGGCAAGTAGATATTTCTTGAATTTCAGTAACATTTTTACATATACAGAGCGTTTGACTGGGGTAAATGAGTAAAACTGGCATTATTATTGCCCATGGTGGTTAAGATAAACACAGTAAGTTCAAGTCCTGAATCGTAGAGGAAATATTCTACAGTGGAGTGAATTGAAGATGGAATAGAGGTAACTATGCTGATTTGAGATGTCATACTTTATTTGAATTTCGGAATCATTTTTAGCAAATTTTCTTACAAAGGGCTAATATTTACCTCGCAATATCCAAGTGTTCCATAAATCAACCCTTAAAATTTGACTCCGGGCCTTTCACGCGGGATCATGCCCACAATATCCATAACAGTTTGAATCAGTCTTACCAGCCCACATTTCTATGTTCCAACAATTGTGTACAGAGTTCACTAGTTGGGTTTTAATACTCCGAAAATGTCAAATAGGCCTTCCCAAATATAGAAAAATGGTTGTCAAAACTATTTTTGTAAAATTTTTGGGTAAGACTTAAGCAAATGGCAATCTTTTTTCTGTATATATGCGTAGTATGCATTTAAGATATGCGCTTAAATGAGATTTTAGGCTTTCACTGTTGTGGGCTAAATTGCACTTTGATGTTTTCTTTCCCGAGGAACATCCATTTGAAAGTCTTTTGTCTTTTACAGTCGTGAACTATTTACGACCTCACTTAATAAAGGTCAAACAAGTGAACATATTCCCTCAATTTATCGAACATTAGCTATTTATTGAGTAGTTTAAAGGAAACTACTTATTTTTCAAGAACACTAAACCCATAAAAGCGATTTTTTATAATCGCATTCAAAATCGTTTGACGAAAAACAAAATTCTCAAACTTGGAAGGCGGTTGTTTAACAGGTTAAATGGTCAGATACGCAACAACCTTATAATAATATAAAATAGGGCCCGAGATGAAGCATTTAAAACATTTTAAAGCACTTTAGATAAAATCGTATAATGCTATAGCGGCCTCTCTCAAATTAAGCCCTAAACAATTTTTCTCGCCATTATATGACTTTTGACTAGAAGATTGATGACGAATCCATTCTCTCCATAATCGTTGCATTGTATAGCTTCTTTTTCATCTAAAATGGACGAATTGCCAAGTTTATGGACACCTATTTTGGAAATTACTTAAATTATTTTCTGCTCCGTTCAAATAGTATTAAACATGGCAACTACATTTTGTCAATTATGCGAATTCGCAAGGTTTTTGATGAATAAATGCTAGACTGTTATCACGGCATCAAGGTTGTTGGGGCTCATCTTTCCACGATTTTTCATCAGTTTGTGTGTATATTCTTTCAGTTACGTATCAACATCAATTTTCTTACATAAAGGGTAATTTCCAACTGCTATTATTAAATTGCATTTTTACGCCTGGTTTAGTACCAGTAATACAATTATTGTTAATACAAAAATGACAAATTTCAATTTGTGGAAGCAATAGAAATTGGCCAATCACCAAACTTTGTCAATGATAAAGGAGAGAGGAACTCTATAAAGCGTTGAAATCAACATCGCGTTATCGAAAAGCTCTGCCACATTCAATTTTGGTTTTCTGGGTGTACATTATTAAGCAAATGGATATCTCATGCTTCAAAATTCGATTTTAATGATTCATCGCCTTAATTGCAGCAATTGCTTTTTTTTCTATGTTCAGGGCTTATTGACTTACTTTTAATCGAGAAGGGTTGGCCTTGCCAATTTAATTCCCTCTTTTTTCCATTCACTGGTAGATAGGACAAAATGATCTTGCATGCCATCCACCAGTGCACAGTTTCAACCCAGTAGAAGTAATACAGACAAATCCTCTTCTTAGACTACGCCTTGGTAAACAGTCGAACATATTGATGAAATTCGCAGGGAATTTCCCAATATTGTTCACTTACTAGAATAATCGCAAGCGAAAAATTCAAGTATTTCAGCTGAACGTCGAACCTTTTACCACTCAATGATAAAGAAGGTAACTTTGAAGATGTCTCTCAATCTTACATACACAGCAGGTCAAGGCGTACGTATTCTCACGAACTCAATAGTAGGAAATAGGAACTATGGCATATAATGCTACTTTTCAGTCAACAAGATTCTAACATAAATATTTTGTCAAAGATTTGTCAAAAAAGGACTCCAATCAAAGGAGATTCATCAATTTGGATAAAGCAACTATACATAGTTCATTAATTTTTCTTTAGCAAACATAGTATATAAAGTTGCTCATCTTCCTCACTGAATCTTACATTTAGGTCGACTATTTTAAATAAAAAAGATATTTGTTTTGTAATTATTAAAAAAGAAACCGCAAAGCAGCTACACTTTTTCATCTAAAGAAAGAATTCAAACTCAAGAAAGATAAAGGAATTAAATACTCACTTAGGAATGAAATTGATTATTTTATTGGACTATTGACCATTAGATCTAGGTTGTGTGAATTTTACTTCATATATGTTATCTAGAACTTCATTTTCTTATATTTTAATGTTCAAATCTTTTCCTTTTGTGGTCAGTTAATTAATATTGACGGTTGGTCAAAACAATTTAGGTTGACTACACGTACAAGCCCACTCACTCCAACCACACGGATAAAATAATTGCTTTTGAATTAGACAGATATATTTAAATCACTCTTGACACTTGTTGATCGAAGAAATACATCACAAAGGTACAATTTAACCGCCTCTATACTTTTCTTTTCTGCTAATTAATGAGAGGTTAGTTCAATTCCAAATTTTTCTATTCAATAATTAGCTCATATTTTTGTCATTTTACCTTATTCACAGCGAAACAACAGATTCTTTTGTGTTACTCGTTGTCCTTGGAAGCAAAGGTATTGCTTCTTGTCTTGTGCAATTCACATGAATCCTAAGTCAACTTAACTTGACAGCAAAAATTCGTATTTTAAGACACCTAGTCAGATATGTCCAAAAATGCAGAAACATTTTTTATTCAAGCAACCCTTAATAGATATGATTTTGCTTTTTTCACGCTGTTGTGCATTGCAATGAGGAGTAGGTTATAAAGAATATAATAAAGTTGATGATTTTTTGGAAATAACTATTACCTAGCATTAATATTCGTTTTTACACATAGACTTTGCACCAATCACCTATTTACTCGCTATCTGCCATACACTTATCATGTCAATCGATTTAATTGCCGACCAAAATTGTACATGCAGCCGTTTTCATAATCCTGTGTCTTTCCAAATCTACAGAAAAGTCTATTTTCGAGCATTTCTAAAACAATTAGACACATATTTTGTGGTAACATTTATGTCTGAATATGATATATTGAAGCCTCCTTGTCAAACTTGCTTTCATCAGTCGGTTTAAAAAACGAAAATTTTACAAAATCGCACTTGTTCTAAGCTGAACCCTGTGCTTGAAAAACGATGACAATAAGACCTTATTAACCGAGATAAATAACTGATCAGTGACGCCTCTTACTTAGGCAAGGACACCATTGACAGTGAAAACAGACGCCGTATGGAAATCATCAACCAATGAGGATAGAATACGAGACACTTTGGACATCTCCCCTTGAAAACCGAACTTATTAACTTATACCTCCCCCCACATCTCCTTATCCAGTGCATTTAAAAGCTAGCCAACGTCTTTTGTTGTTATTATCAATGACTATATTTATCGGCATGTAAAATTGTTACATTTCTTTGCTTCACGATCTGTGAATTCATAAACTTTATTTGAGTTTCTCTTTCGAATATTATTCAGAGGTGCTGTGCGTTATTTTATTTTGCAAGGATCTTCAAAATAAAGCACGATTACCTGCTCGTTCGTGGTGCATTTGTTTTTAACTTAGTCATTTTCGAGGAAATATTTTTCCATTTCAAATTAATCCTTCGGTTATTTTGAAGAAGGTAATCTGTACTGAATTAAAATCTAAGGCTCTTAGTTACTTCAAGCACTGCAGATAAAATTAACATGTATTTTTCACTTTCAAGAGAATCTTTAAATTCTGGATCATCTTACAATTGCAAAAAACACCGTACATAATTCGCTAAATTCATTGACTGACGATTAAACGGCTTCTCTGATAAGCTAAGTTAGAATTAAGCTGTGGTTAATTTAAGCAAGCCTTATTTGGCTAAAATTTAATTAAATTAGTGAGATAACAATAAACGTATGAATTGCTAAACAGCATTTCCTCAGTCTTTAAATAAAAATAGTAACCGTACCATCTCTACTCAAAAGTAATAAGTACCATACATTAAAATACCTCACAAATTACTTCGCCAAATATAAGAATAATGCATACTGTTGATTTGTAAATCTAGTTCATAAGTATTATTAAACCGCACAAATTTATGAATGTAAAAATACTATCCAATAACGCCAACTGCTTTATAACATTGAAGACTGCACGTTTACTAGTTGAAATTTAGTAATGTTATGTTCTTTTAACAACTGCTCGTAAAAGGCCGGTTTATTCATAATAATCATCAAAGGTTTATTTTAATTCCGCAACCTACAACGGTAACTAAGATAAAATTATATCGAAAGGTCTGCTAAGAGAAGCAATAGCAATTTGATGTGGAAATAACTGTCGGAAAATGAGGACAAATGCAGCTTTCAATAATTTACAGTAAGCCTAATTTTAGTTTATGTTGGATCATTGGAAGCGAAAATATCATTCATGGGGAAGTAAAGGAGAAGTTAACTTTACTTCCAATTCGATGACTTGTAAATGTGGAATGAATCCTTCCACCTTAAATTTCGTCAAAATCTGTTTTAACCTAATCTGCAATTCGTGTAAATGCGAAAGACAGACCTCCTTTCTCAAACTCAATTTCATCCACGATTCGGCATTCGAGCCTTCACAAAAACGGTAATCGTTATAAAATGTACTTTTAGATCCTATAACGGTGATTGTTCTTCATTTGCATTATTTTGCTCAAATCGCGTATGCTACGGACAGTTTAAGATAATTTGTGCTAACTATCATTGAGTTTAAGCATGCACAATTGTGGTGTTTCAAATTATTCCTTCCTTCCTTCCCTTTGTTCGCAAAACAATTAACATGCATTGTGCGCTATTCGTTTAAAGTGTTTGGTAATGAACACTCCTCAGCATGAAAAATAACAGCCTCTTGTTTCCGTCTTTTAGGTTGACGATGAGTTGAAAGTAATACCCTCGCCAACTCTTCGAACAAATTACTCTCCTCATTATGGTAAATTAATCAACAATATTTTTTGTACATTTAGCCTACTTACTTCAAAATAATGCATTAAGATTAAGATGAACTCGCCAATTCCTAGCTTGTATATTATAAATTAATGCGAGATTTTAATGATTGTTTCATAGTTTTGTTTATAACAAAAATCCAATATTGTTCCAGCTGACTTTTACAGCATTCGGAAAATACAATGTAAACAATTTAAAGCTGTAAAATGATCAAATAACCATAATGTTGTAGAACGGAGTTAATTTGAATGTTGATATAAGAAGATAATTGGAACAAAAGCGGAGTGAAAATTTTAAAAATAATCCAGTTATCGGTGGAAGAAATGTCCCAAGAATAACATGATCTGCCTATTGAGCTAAATTGCAAAAATGGTAGCAGTCATACTTACCCATATTAGTCTATTATACTTCTCATGTATTTCTTTTTCCATTATAGCGAATGGCGAATTTCACTTAGGAAAATAAGTAATGTCAGTGAGGGTATATGTTTCTCTTAATCTCTGACTTAACAGACACTGATTACTATGCCATAGGCAAAATGTATCACAGGTAGATAGAGATCGACTGTATTTTGCATTCAAGGACGGTTCTTTAATAACAATTCTTAAATATGGTCACTGGTAAATTGATCGAAAATGAAGTGCTTGGAATGACTTATCACACAAGTCTAATCTGACCAATAAAAAAGGAATGAGAAAGTGGTTTATTGTTTATGAACTCCGCTTAAATGGTCTGAGTCCTATTATACTGAAATGGTGGGAATAATTTCGTTGGCCGACAGGAGGATAATGAGGAGATAATATAATATAGGGAAATCGAATTCGATTCAGTATCTTTGAAAATATGCCATTCAGTTCAGCTAACAGGAATCAGTGATTATTATTAGTGAATTAATGCCAACCAATCGTAAGTCATAGTGTACCCTGGAGAAAATCCGATAATCACAATAATTAACAATTTATTGTCCTTTCCAAGAAGTATATATTCTTTCTGTTGTAATAATCTAAATCATAAATTTAATCAAGGCAGTTTTGTAGTCGGGATTCACGTATTGGATTAGGCTGCACGCTAATTAATTCCGTTTAATCTTGTAAAGGGCCTTGAGAATTTAGAGATAAATTACCAGGCATTTAGATATTTGAGTTGTTTCAAAAATAGCATTCTGGAGTTTCTATCGGCCATCCTTTTATTTAAAACAATGCTATTAACCAACTTGTTTACTGGGAATAGACAAGTTGATCACTAGCTTGACAGACGTATGCGCTAATAACTACTTCACCAACTTTCAGAATAGCATTACCGAGGGAGACGAGAAAAATAAATTTGAAACCAAGGTTCTTCCGTTGCTCCAGTTGCTTTTAAATATTCTTCATTCTAAAGAATTCTTAAATTTTTTGAAAGTTGAGTTTGAACCGCTCATTTAAATAGCTATAGAATTTACATTTATACCCTAATTTAATTGCGTTTAGCCAAGTTTTGTGTGACCAGAGAAAAGCGCAAACAGGAGTAGATTGGTTTAAATAGATTTGCAGTGGTTAGTAAAAGTTGGCTGAATTTTAAATCTGATGACTAAATTTAGTAGGATGATACTACCTTAAACTATTCAAATGTTACAGATCTCATTTGAATGTTAACATTTTCCAAGGAAGATAAAAACGGAGGAAAGAGATGGTCATATTTCCTTTGAATTTCAAAATCATCAAGTTGGAAGAACTTTCATTTACAAAAAGTCTAAGCACTGAAAGTTTGGACAAGTGATTTTAATTTCTCATGCGTTTGAAAGTTGATGTTGATTTGTATTAGTAAGAAAATAACAATAAAACGTTTAGTTATATAAGCGTATCATGTTCCTTTAGTAATATGATTGTATGATCTTTATTCTACAAACTACGTAGCTGTTTTACAGCCAGCCGAACAGACTGATGACTATTATAATTGAAGAAAATTTAGTAATGAAAGAACCTGTATAAATTTTATAATCAGAAGGGGTTTTGATCCAATTTTCGTTTAAGTTACTATAGCATGTGCGAGTTAAAGAATGTTAATTACACATTCAAAATGCAGTCAGTCTTTAATTACAAAATTCCCGTTTGCAGTAAACAATTTCTCCAAATAATCTACATTTGGCATCTCTAAATATATTTTTAAATTATTTTGTGAAGAAAAACTGGATTTTTTAAACTTTGTCACGCAAAAATTAAAAAAATAAAGTTCACTTATTTAGTTGGAGAAGCACATTAAACTTAAATTTTCACTGATTAACATAAAGCTTTGTACAGAAAATACCAAAGAAGCAAAGAAAATTTTCCTAAGCACAAATATTTGAAAGGAATTCGAATGGGAGAATTCGGTCAAGTACAGATGGTTTCGGCACCTATAGTAATCTGTTCGATTGAAATTGCGATTTTTTAAATATAAAAAAATATTTGAACCGCTTAAGGTCGAATGCGACTGCAAATATACCTGCTTCAAGGCATAGAATCAAAATAATCAAGTTGTAAGTCGAGAAAACCATTCCTTCTATTTAGAAAGTGGAAATTCAAGAAAAGCAGACAGGGAAGCAAACATTCATAATGAGGTTCCAATGAGGCTAGATTACACAGTCCACGAGGGCAATGCCAGAGACTTAAACGATTCCAAAATCATAAATTGGCGCATTCATAACAATCGATGGCCGGAACAACGAGTCTTTTCAAGTATTCAAAGAGGACATTCATTTTCGAATGGACACGATTCCATAGTAACAGACCGACTATCGAAATACCCCAAAAAGTGAGTTATGATAAAATAATTTTGTCTTGAGTGATTTTATTTTTCATGTCTGTTCTTTTCTTTGTGTTAGATATAAAGAAGCTCACACGGTTTCATTATCATCCTATTTGAACAAACAATGCAAGAAAGAAGTTAATAATTTCTCCCCATTGTACCAACGCGATATACCTGAAAAAAAGTGGTTACATCATGACTCTGTAAGCCTGGTTTATTAATTTTATTATTAATTGATAAGCTGGGAAATTTTTGTTGGACACAATAAATATGGTGTTAATTAAATTACAAGGCTGTGTGAAATTTATCGCTCAGTTTAGGGCGTTAATTATTCATGCTAGGAAGAAAACCGATAAATATTGATCGCTAAATAAGAGTGTAAAATGCAACGTGGATAATTAGCTGATTTCAACTAAATTATTTAGCAAGTGAATCGAGTTTCGTCTGGGTTAAATAAAGAGGTGCTTTTGTCGACTAAAAGAAAATTTAAGTAGTATTTACACATCTCGAGTCCATGAGAATGGAGCCTACATCCACATGTGCTTAGTTAGCACGCACACACATATTACAAAATTGGCTCAATTGTTTACAAGATCAGACCTGTTCTATTACTACTGACGTCAGACCAATCAGAACGATCGTGCTGTCAACCAATCACATGGGCCTCTCAACAATTAGAGGTAAATTCTGCACAAGCCTAGTTCTCGCGTCTACGCTATCTTTCAAATGAAGCAAATTCCATATCGTAAACTAATATCAATCGTTAATTTCTTTTCATTTACCCTCTAGACATTCTCTGTACCCCACGATAACCCGGAAAATGAGTACGAATTCGCAGAAACAGAACAAAATCTGTTAATTTGTCCTCAATCGGTTCCTCTTCCACGCAAAGCAGTGGGTCCTGCAGTTATTAGGCATTCAACTCTACAGTTTAAGGACATATCAGATAAAACGGAATCGAACTTTTCGATCGATAATTTGAGTCAAGTATCAATTTCTGGATTTACGAATCGGTGTGTATCGGAAACACGCGGTCTTATTCCTACATCAACTTACAGTATGGCGAGGTTACGCCAAAGGACTACAAATCAGGAAGTCACAGATCAATCCTCAAATGTCCCCATTCTTGCCACTTCGAATCATCTTTTTCACGCTGACCATAACAATCTCGGTGACACCCTAAAAAACGATTCGATAGACCTCGGAGAAACAGGTCGAATCAATTATCGAACAGGTAGTTTTCTAGGAAGGTTCACTGATCATTCTGGGGAGAGTACACGGAATCGGAAAGTAGAGATGGCCAAGAATTCTCAGCAGACAAGGAGCGGACAAACCCTAAATGATTATATGGTCACAGGACAATTGAATGAACCTGCCACTTCGGCGAAGGGAAATAATTACAGCAACTTACCTTTGACTCAGAATAGCCCTGTTAAACGTCCAGTTCCAAAAGTCCCAATTGAACCGTCAAAGACGGCCGAACTGGATCCAGTGTTATCTCTTCTTCTCTCAGATGTTTCCCAATTGGATGAACTTCGAAACAACTTTCGTGATAAAGGTGAGTAATTTTCCTTAACTTCTTGACAATTTTTTCATTTGTTAATTATGTGAATAATTAAGATTCAAAGTTAATGTGTCATTCAAGTTATATCGACACAATCCAGTTCATCGCCAACCATATTTGAATAAATATTTGAATTTGGCAGAACTTTGAAATCAAATTTGTAACTTTTTTGCCGGTAGTATGCAGCAATAATTAGAAGTTTAATTAGAACAAAGAGAAAGATTTGCAATTCACTGAAATGGTGGAAATATTATACCTTGTTAATAACAACGAGTGCTGTTTTGAGCAAAGCAAATAATGATTACTAATGAGTAAATCGGTGTGTGGCCTTTAATCCTTTGAAATGTATCCCAGCTTTGAGCTAATCTATTTCTGTTAATAAAACGGCGAACATTTAGTTGTTTGAAATCTCAAATTCGTTATTATATTTACTATATTCACTATATTTAAACGATCGAAAATATCCCTACGATAATAACAATAAACATTTATTGGTCGTTGTGAAGTGCTTTTGATTTGAAATTCATCTTGCCATGTCATATGACCCCTCAGCTGATCAATAGCCTTTCTTAAGAAATTTCTTTACAAAGTACCAATTTTATAGATCAATGACCAAAATTGAAGCTAAGTTTCTGCAGATGAATTGTATTAATTTTCAATTATTGAGAAGGCCATTTTGAAAGTAAACTTAATTTTAGTCTTTTCATTAACTAAAGGAAAAATACTTGCATGTCTTTCAAACCAAGCTGTCATTTGTCTATTAGTTTAAAATATCGACTTTCTGTAGGGTTAATGATTGTCAAAGTCATAAGTCTGCAAAACTGATAATTGCACATACCACTTAGAAAGTGCCTGGCTTTAGAGAATAATGGCTAAAGATATCATGAGACTGTTAATGAAATCTTGATCTTCTCTTTCCGACCCCAATATTCCTCCCAAATCCGCGAATCAATCGAAGTTCTTTGACCACCTATTTTCCACGGGATTTATATATTATTCTTGTTAATAATTTGTACTCGTGTGGCGAGGTAAGCTACATGTGTGCACGTCATGTGAGCTTCTCACAATAATGGCTCCAGTTTACTATTACTCTTCTCTAGATGAGCACTAAAAACCCCTTTCCCTTAGTGAACTCGGAAATTACATCCTTATCTAATGCTTAACTGATTCCTTATTCTTCAAACATAATGAAAGAACCTCTATTTCTCTAAGAAAGCAACAATTCCTATTTCTGATAAGTTTAGAAAATATTTCTAAGAATTCGTTTATTTCAAAGCATGGTTAATAAATCCAGCCTTTGGGTTGAAATCAATAAAGTTAAGAGAGCATTATTTAGTAAAAATTTTGCTAAGAACCAGTTATGTAATCTTGGGTAGTTTTGGAAGATAGACTTCCTTTCTAACCTTTTCCTTTTTTATTGCCACCTTGCTTGGCAATGCAAGCCTTCAAAATCTATGAATTTGGATTTTAGTTACTAATTAAAATGACCATATACAAAGTGCTTTGAGAATTCGTCAACCCTACCAGTCACCATCATGCCTGTTTACCTTATCACCTGTGAATGGTATGTAATTATATGTATAATGTTAGCTAAATATTGTCTCGTTTACAAATTATTTCCAATATATATGAAAAATTTGTTTCAATCAATAATGGTTATTGGTTAGAAATGAAGATTTTTCAGATTCAATTTATGTAAACCACCACAAAACAATACAAGCATCTATACAATCACAATTTAAATGTCAAAGGTTGTTTCAGCTCACTTATACCGCACTATTTATCACATTATACGAAGTGCACCTTTAAACAACTGTCCATACTTATGGAGAATTTAAATTAAGTTGACCTTGCACATATTTATTACGTGACATTGTGTGATTTTGAATGTGCATTTATTAAATTCAAGTGTGCTAACATGGCACCTGAAGTGAAAGTTACCAGTTGTTTACACTTGCGAAAACACTGAGGGAGAAACGTACCACCACATTCTCTGCTGGATTATTGTCCCTGGGAGTCAATTACGTGTAGTACATTGAATTATAAATTAGATCAATAAAAATATATTGATAAATGTGAAGATTTAAATATTTATTTATATCAGACTTTCACGGTACTCACCTCACCTCTGTCCCTACCTTTGTGTCTGTCTGTCTCTTCTACATCTGTAAATCACTCTTTTGCTCCCCCTCTCGAATTTGTCTCACTTTGATTTTCCTCCTTCTGTGAAGCCCGAAGTCAGCTAAATGGCTAATGATGACTATTCAAAACGCCTGCAACTTGAAATAATAATATCAAATGGCAGGCGTTTTGACGGTTATCATTAGCTCTTTAGTTGACTTCAGGCTTCATAGAGGGGAAGGAACATCAAAGTGAAAGAAAGTCGAGAGGGGGGAGGGAACATAAAAGTGTTTCAAAGACGAAAGTAGAAAAAGGTGAGGTGAGTACTGTGAAAGTAGTCAAATATGGCATATAGTGGGGTGATGGTAGTTAGAAGCCAGAAGTCAACTGCCAGTTAATAGACTTTTTGCCGTACGAGTATACGTTGCCCAGGGTGCACCACGTGAAGGTAAGTCTATCGCACACCCCGATTTAAATATTGTAGATGAGATTACTATGAAATTAACCAATGTCAATGACTCGCGAGGCAGAAGTTTTGATATTTCAATTTTAAAATTCAAATACTACTTTCTTCTCCATTCCATGCTTTAAGGCAATAAATTTGGGCATTAAAATAGCCAACTATGATAATGTATTGTAATTTTATAAATTTCATTTGGAAATTTCTCCATTGATACAAGTAAATTTTAGCAGTAAATGCAAATATTTTTCAATGCATATTATGATTTGTCAAACGAAATGGACAACTTTTCTACGTTCGGCTTCTGGAAATATGAAAACTCCAGAATCTAGAATATGTTAGAAAACAGAATGAGATGTTTGGAAGTTTAGATAGGTGCCACTCATTTCGTTGAAACTAGCTTGCTCTGCGACATATTTAACATGACCAAATAGTAAACCAATTTGACTTTATAAAAAGAAGAGCCATTTATTTGAGAAACCATTCCGATTAATTGGATTAAATCTATGGCCTACATATTTGGCTCTATTTAGTAGGCGGTCTCACTTCTATCCTATCATGAAGTGATGTTCTAAGCTTTGTAGACTTTTAATTGGCATTCACGTAAGTACGATAAAATATTTAAATCTAGGAAATATATATTTTTATGCTTTGTCACACCTACAGAATTTTCTATCATTTGGACTCTAGACTGTTAGATATATTTGCCAAACGAAGAACCATATACAACTTGGACCATGCAAATTTGCAGTGGTTTCATATCCGTTCGCCATTTATAGCATCACAAGTTGTCTGTTGGTATATGTTATACAGCAGTAAAGATAAAGATTTACTTCCGGTGAAAAGACACGTAACTCTCAAATCTGATATTTCCTGAAGATTGGTGATTGAAATAAACGAATTGGCTTGTGAGAAATGCCGTTTAGCTTTAAGTTTAGTTTTAGGCAAACCTTAGTTTTGGACAAGTATGACCGCCAGAGAGGAGTGGGGGAGGGGAGGGTTGGGGGTTGAAAGTACCATTCTCATGAATTCAGTTGAAATTAATTTAATTTAATTCGGCTTTAATACCCCGAAATTTCACTTCGCCTGATTTATATACTTAGTTTTCATTGTCTTCATTCTTCGTAAATATAATCTCATTCAAAATTTGCAATAAACTTTCTGTACTTTACTACTTTCTTGCAATTTATTCACCCAAGACCTCAAACGGGCAGTTATAAGTACTATTGAACTTTGAAGCAAAGCAGAAAAGGCTACTATATGAAATAAATGTCTAAGTAATAATAAATTTAATTCAATAATCGACAAAGAAATGAAATTAAATAGGATGAAATAAATTACAACTTAATGCTGGTATCACTCCTCATAATTGGATTAAATTACTTTAGAAGTTTGTGAGCCACTAAAGACCAACATTTTATGAGTTATTTTTAAAGTGTGCTAAAGGCGAATCCCTGATAGGTTGCTTTGAGTACGCCCACAAGGAACCAACTTGAGCTCAATGGGATCATGACAACGCATAAGTGCGTTTGTTGTGAATTTGTCTCCTTTAGGAGGCCTCCAATGGTGTCATGAGAATTTTAAACGCCTTTGAATATTGAATAAGTGACAGGCTTAAGGGGTGTTACCAAATCATTTTTCGGCGTCTAAAGGTAGCAACATGGATTTGGAAAAGACATATAAAGAAACAAGGAGACGTGAGTTTTGGACCTCTTATCAGAGTCTCGTACTTTTGTAATATTTGAATATTTGTAAATGTCTTTTTAACTGCGTGTCTTTAAGTACTAATTTTATTTCTCCTGAGGTGAAAAGGCGGATTATGGCTGAATTCTCAATCGATTATCATTCACATAGTTATGATTGATGTCTAGTAATAGGGAGTATTAGATTGAATTGATTGCGTTACCACTTATATTCTAACATAAAATTAATATTTAAATGAAAGAATCCGTGATGTATTTCCCTTCAGCAATAGGTGTTTGCCATTTGAAACAAAGTAACTATTGTGGCATTTATTTTAAGTATTATCGGACAAGATAGGTAAAAATAGAATTTTATATTGAGTGTTTTAATAAGGCCACAAATTCAAACCCTTATCATATGCAAAATGAGCGTTTACCAGAGCTTAGCAAACCCTTTTTAAGAATACGAAAAAAAACAAAAATGAAAATTCTGGGTTAAATTGTGCCCTAATCAGTCCCAATGAATTGATCTAGAGTGATGGAGAATTTTTAATATTTCAAAACTTCGTGAATATTTATTACTTCTTGGGTACTAATTAATTAATTAATTTCAAATGATAAAATGCTAAAGCGATTCAGTAAGGTTTGTCTCTTAAGTAGATGATTTAGTCAGTGAACTGGAAGAAAGTTGAGTTAAAAAAACTAGACTAATTTTTGTCCTTAAAAGGTAACGTTTCGTTTGTAGATCAAGGTGCGTTATTTCGATATTTCATTCAAAACTTCAATTGTTTGAATAAGCACCTACAAATGCTCTTATTATGGACCTCACGCTTGCAGATAAGGAATTCATAATTTGAAATATTAAAATAATTTTTCACATTTTCATAAATAAAAAGAGAACATTAAGGTTTGAACAAGATTGTCTTTTTCTGGCTTCAGCAAATTTCTATTATCTGTAAAGTTTTTAACTGAGAATTTCTTTGCTAAATTTCACAATGCCTCTTAATTATACATTCTTTTGAAACTCAAAAAAGTGTTAGATTAATAAAAAAAGCAAATATTTTTTATCCAAGAGCTCTTGTCGTTGACTTTTCATAATAATGATCGATTTTTTAAGATCCCCTGAATAGACGCTCTCAGTGTGCATGATTTTGAGTAAATTACAGAAGGTAGCGCACTCTCCCTCGTTTCACGGCAAATCTCCTTTTTTGCGTGCGATTTTGGAACAGGGTAAAATTGATAAAGCGCCTTTCTACAAATTAATCCATTTAAAAGGACTTCAAACAGTAAATTCATTCCTCGGCTTAAATTTGAATGAAGCCATGACTAGCGACTCATTGAATTTTTGTTCTCTTTCGTGCAAGTTTCAAAAACCAACAAAAATCTAACCATCTAATTCTCTTTCATTTGTTTATTTGATAAATATTTTGAAAAGGTGTTTTTTACGAATTAAATATCGAGAATTTCTTATTACTTTTAAGTCCATTAATAAATATTTTGTTTTTAATTACCGCCTATTTTTTATCTTACTTGCATTAAAGATTTCAATATCGAAAATATCGTTTTGAGCCCAATTTCGAATGGTCTGCTTCCATTGCTCTTTTTAAATTTTATTTAAGCTATAAAGGTATATTAATTGGAAGTGATATTAAAGATGTGTAAGTTGGAAAATCTTGAAAATTATACTGAACACTAATAATAAGTGAAGAAAATTTCTTAATTTAACAAGACGAATTTCCATTTATAAAGAGAGGTTATTGACAAATCCTATTTCATTGAAACAATCTTGATTCCTTATTTTGAGCAATATTCTGAGAAAAATTTCACATGTTTATCAATTTAAGTGCTAAAAATAACGTCCTAAGTAAAATTAAATTGAGTTGAGTCGAAAATTGATGCTTTTAACGAGATGGCATATTTATCAAATTTATCACGAATTTCACATAATTAAATACAAAAGCCAATAGTTCCATGGGTGCGTTTACAGAGTTGATTATTTCGTCTATTAATCTATCGATTTTCAATATGTTGATAAACACATAACCTCCGCAATAATAAGAGAGCTTATTTAATTTTTATATCGAATATTCGAAACGGAGGTCCATATCAAACAGGGCAAGGAATAAAATGAGTTGTTGCGTGACCAATTTCATTTTATCCCCTCCCCTTGTTGTCACAACGGGGAAATTTAAGGCCGGGAGTGTTTGTTCAGTAGTTAGTACTATCCACTTAATTTTCTTCCCAACCCCTTGTTCTATTTTTCACTTCCCTTCCCTATCCCCAACCTTTTAAGTGAGTTTGGAAAGAGAGTTAACGAAAATTTAATCATGCTAGGAATTTTTCTCTATCCTTTGACCAAATGTAATTTCGTCAACCCTGGTGAACTCTAATAAGTTAAAACCACCTTTTAACGAAGCGCAATTTTTGTCAAGTTATCATAATTAGCCTATCGAACATAAATCAACTTGTCATCGCGAGCACGAATTCATCAATGTTCCAGAGTTTAAAGTCATTTGACTTGAACTAGCAGGAATAAAGACAAAAGCGACTGATCTAAATATGCTTTAAAGCAGTGAACTACTTCTAATTCGCATAGAGCAGAAACTTCGCCATCAATACGTTTCCTTCCTTGATTAAAAAGTGTTCTTTTCTTCACGATTGCAAATTGAAAATATTTTCTGCTTTCCCCTTTTTCGATACATTTTGGACTAGGGCACAATTAGTCCTTTCATAGTAGTCTGAAGTTGAAGAATGGAAATAAAAAAATGATGCGTAAATCATTGTATTATATTTAGCTACTTAGTTTCTCACGTTCCCTTAACACTTTTGTTTGCCAAGTGACCACCCTATTTAAAAAAAATTTACTTGTCTATGTAGTTAATTCTAAATTAACTGACAACACCTGTCCATTCATTGCTTATTCTCACTACTTCACCCCATGTGCGCGTGTCATCTCAATTTAATTATATGCTCACTTACTCTACAGTTATTAATAGTCTTTATTATTAAATAAATAATATTTCCAATTTGTCTCATTTTTATTTTCCTCTAATTATCATCCATGGAACGGTAACTTGTTATTTTGATATAGCTAGAGGCAAAGCACTTCTAATAGTTGATATCCAAGTGGACTGTTTAGTTCAAAATATTCAACGTCAGGCCTTATTGGGATAGTACTCAACGTAATCCTTAATTTCAAATTCTACGCCTTGGATTTCTCAAATAGTGTTCTCTGTTTCTGTCAGCCGAATTTATGAATTCAGTATTTATTACCTAAATGAATTCCCCTTCTTTTAGTATGAATGTTTGTTATCCGATTGTATAATCCCTATGTTGGGTCGAATCATTGTTCAAAGGTTTTACAATGGATTACTCTATTGTCATATTCCTGAACTTACGATTTGGCGAGGACTAAATTGACGATTCCTTACTAAACCGGCTCAACTACGACAGATAAAATTCAATTTGTATGCTTATTTTAATTAATTAAAGAAATCGCCTACGCATTAGTCTAGAACGAATTGACTAATCTTGAAATTGTCTATTAGGAGTTTTAGTACCAACTTCGTAAATTAATAACATAAGCACGAATGATTTATCTGCTAAGTTCATCTAGTTCCATTACAGAGGAATTTTACCAATTGGACAGGCTTTCTAAAATAATTGTTTGGTTTGTGTGTAAATAGTGAAAGGTAAATTACCATTATACTTTTATTTAAAAGTAGTGTGTACAGAACACCACTAATGTTACGATAGAGGAAACAGGAACCTTTTTAACTTGGACACAATGTATCGTTTGCTAATGGAAGGCCAACTGAAATTGCTTAATTCAAGAGTGAAACTGTACTCTTCTTAGTCTCTTGTCACGAGCTTCTATATTAAAATTCCTTGCAAGCAACCAATACATTTCAGAAGTAATATTTGGGATTGTTGCTTTGATGCTAGGAATTAAAGAATTCAAAGTGGTTTTCCGTTGATATGCTTGACATTATAAATTTACTGTCATTAAATTGGCTTAAGAACAATGGTGAAGAATTTTTTCGGTGAAAAAAAGATGTGTGGCACTCCAATTCAGTGCCTAACGAAATTATTTTACTAAAATTAGCAGGTTTATATCAAGTATAACACTTACTAACGATAAAAACTAGATTTTCGATTTCTAATTTAGTTTTCATGCAAAATATCCTTTAAGCGCCAGTTTCATCAAGCCCATTA
This sequence comes from Rodentolepis nana, assembly GCA_900617975.1. Lineage (NCBI taxonomy): Eukaryota > Metazoa > Platyhelminthes > Cestoda > Cyclophyllidea > Hymenolepididae > Rodentolepis > Rodentolepis nana. The sequence goes on from UZAE01012013.1 coordinate 47,408, forward strand.
TCATAAATATCATTATTTATTTTACTTCAGATTTTAATCAACTTAGTAAATTTTGAAGTTCTTAACCCCCCCCCCCCTCCCCACATCCCTTTTTATTGGAAATATGACTTTGTAAATGAATGGACATGTTCTTCTCAGTTCTACTCTTTTCTGCTTATTTAGCATCACTCACGAGCTATGACCTGCAATTTGTTCTTATATGTATTAAATCATATAATTTCTTTACTATTAAAAAGAAACGATGATATTGTAAATAATTAATGTGAAATCAAGTATTGAAAAATCGCGCTATTTATATGAAAGGTATGTTTCTTCTCCATTTCTTGAATCATTTGCCAATTCCTTCGTTGATAATAAAAATATAATAATTTTATGGTTGATGTAAATGATGTGGATGGATAAAATGAATTTATGAGTAAATTTGTCGGATTAAAAATTTGTGGCTTCAGTATTAAGTTTGGTAATAAACAACCACGTCAACTTCAATTTTAAATAGATGATACAGTTTTGTGTTTTTTAAGGTAAAGATAAGAAAATGATGATATGCAGGAATATTTTGATTCAGTAGTGCAGTATTTTTTTAACTTTCCATCATTTTTAATTTTGGAATGTCACCTGAGTGCGTATTAAGATGATCTAATTAAACACACCGCCATATTTACATTGCTAATCAATTGTACACGCAGTGCAAGTTTAAACAAGAAATGTATACGCCTTCTCAAGTCTTCCATGCCAAAACGAACTGAGTGGATCGATTGCTCTTGTAGTACCTGTATGACGCGATGTCATAATGGAAAACTGTTGAACCTTTAAATACAAACCGAAGATAGATAGGTGGAGTAAGAAGTATGCTACTTCCTTCGAGCTTCAGCAATGTTTTGTCTTATTAATTTTGACCATATGACATCTTTATATACCGAACTTATTGTAATTGCACAACTGAACAAATAAACAAACGTTACATATATATATATATATATCAAATGGCAGGCATCTTGATGGTTATCATTAGCACTTTAGTTGACTTCAGGCTTCACAGAGGGAAGGAACATCAGATTGAAAAAAGTCGAGAGGGGAGGGGGAAGAAGAGTGCTTCAAAGATGTAAGAGACAGACACAAAGGTAGATGAAAGGTGAGGTGAGTACTGTGAAAGTAGTCGAATATGGCAAAGAGTAAGTTGATGGTAATTTGAAGTGAGAAGTCAACTGCCAGTTAATAGATCTTTTTACCGTATGAATATATGTTGCCCAGGGCGAACCACATGGAAGTAAGTCTATCGCACACCCCTACAAACAAATGTTTACAACTGGCGAGTTTGTTATGCTCAAGTCACAATCTCTTGCTGTCAGATGCTGGAATTCTTAATATTTCACCCTAGAATTTAATTTCTTCATATGCGTTGGTCTAAAATTTTGTGCTCTTTGATAAACCTAAAAATATGTATTTGGATTGGATTTCATGAGATTCCGAAGCCACTTCCACCTTATATTGTTATTTCAACAAATATATTTTGGTGAAGGGGTCCTGATAATTATTGTACCATATAAAATTTTTTTTGTATTTACTTCATTGTATCGTCTCAATCGCCTTTCTTTGATTAGAACCGATGACACCGACTGTCTAAGTATCTCCCAATGTCCCATGCTACAGGTTACTATATTCCTTTTAGAGTTCAGCTACCGCTTCTTGTCTTTGCATCAATGTTGAGTTGCCTTAACTGGAACTTTTATGACTATTTCCTCTATGGAACATCCAAATAAAAAAAATTAATCAGCGATACATATATAAATCCTTAACACTGAGTACATCACCTCAAACTAAGCTCTAAATGCTTACCTTCAGATTCCTCCCAGGTCATCTGAACTTCAGTACGGTTTCTCTCATATATAAGTTGGAGTAAATATAGAGTTCGTAGACTTTTTCCATTTAAACTAAGCGAGTACAGGGAGCGCGCAGAATCCTAACGTGGCGATTAACATTTATATACCGATCGAGAGACAGGCTATTTGCATAAACAAATAGATCAGGAATGGCAAAACTACACACCTGTGCATTCATTCGCGTCTTAGGATAGTCCTGAGTAAGGTTTTAATGCGCAATACTTGACACCAAGCCCTTTATCTCTCGTGGGATCTTAATCTTATTAACTAAGTACCATGCGCTTTGCTTGGCTTTTCTTGGGATGTAAGTTGCCATATAATTTGTCTCTTTTTACATTCGTTTCTCAAATCACTCTCACAATTAGAGTTCATTAAAATGAGACTCCTTTCAAGTACATTACTTTCACATTTGTAACTCTAAAATTCACAGAATTGATTAAAAAGGAAACTTTATTACCGCAAAATTCTATTTTCAGGTGTGCGGTGTTCGAAATCAGTGAAAACACCCTCTTCATCAGCTCCCCATGATAATCAAAATGAACCCACAAGCCGAAGCATGGAACGAGAACTGCCGGCAAACATGAAACAAACTTCTCCGCCCATAATCAAACAGGAGGATGTAAGCCCTTCACCTTTCCTTTAGAAATCAAATTTGGCTGATTTAATGTAGTTTTAATATGTCCAATTAGGTTGACGAAGCCCAACGAGAACTGACCTCCAAAATTCATGATCTTGTTGATCTTGAATGCATTTCAAAGGCCAAAAAATCTGAGCAAATGAAGAAATTGTCGTACAAAGACCGACCCTCAAAGGAACCGCCTAAAGATGAGTAAGTTTGGTGAACATTTACGCATTGCTGAAGATTTCTAATAGCATATTACATGTTTTAAGCTTGTATCCTTAGCCACTCAACCATTCAGAGCTTTCTTTAAGTTGCTAAAGTTCATTTTTGTGGGATTTTCATTTTAGTAAAGGGTTCTCCTTTCTGCGCGTACGGCAACATCAATTTCGTTGGTCTGAAAGGCATCAGAGACCCAGTCCCTATTCTGCATTACGACCTCCAGTGTTGGAAGGTCCGGAAGAAGTGAAAGAGAGAGAGATCGTTCCGGCCCTTAAAGAATCCGCAAAACTAGTTGATTTCACAAAAGGAAAGGCGGAGCCCGCTTCAAGGATTATTAGTATGCTGGTTCCGCACATGCAGGACGGAATTCCGATTTGGGTGTTTTCGGCGGGCCAGCTCAATGTTCTGAGGAGAATGGCGCAGACACAGATTACCTTGACTCAAGAAGAGGTCTGTCCCTCGAATAGACTAATTAAATGGTGAGTTTCAATTTCCTCTTTATACTAATTAATATTTATGTGACTAGAATAATGCAACTTTTAGGATAGCTTTTGTGTTTCCCTTAAGGATTCATTTTCCTAGGTACTCGAGATGAGGACTTGTCCAAAATGATTTTTTAAGGGGAATGTGGTTGAAGGAAAATCTAGGGAAATTTTAGAATGACATTTTGTGAAGAACAATGAACAGCTGCACCTTTATTTGCTGATAATCTACAAATCAGAAACAAATTGAATATAATACAAGCAATGAAAAGAAAAATTAATTAATGATATTGAGAGTGTTTTAGGCTTTTCAGTAGGAAAATTAAGGTTTCGTATCTACATACTGTATTAACATTGGCGTTAAATCTTTTGTTCAGTAAAAGGTAAAAATCAGCCAGTCTTTTGCATGAAATTTACTCTTCGTAAATTTATCCCTTCCAAAGGTTATGCGCCTGTTAGATAAGACACTAATTTTCATGTTCTTTCATTTCCCACTGTTTACTAACTTAAATCCCAATTTACTTCTATACTAGAATCTTAAAATAACCAACATCGTCTTATAATGTTGGAGTAAGGAAGGCGACGCAGTAAATTGGTGATAGTGGAGTGAGTAGGAGAGCGCCATTGTTTCCCTTGTCACGATCCAGTGCTTAGGAGTTGAATTTTAATGAATGACCTCCAAGTTTCTTGAGCAGTAATTAGAGTTGTTTACTTTAATAGCCAGTTAATCAGTTGGCTCTTTTTGAGAACTCAGTTAAGCCATTGGCAATTAGCACTCTTTCGGATAATGTCAGCATTAGCTTAATTTATTTTAATAGTAGTTGCAAATCTGCGCGAAGTAGGTGACTTTTAAGTAATCTCCATACAAGTGAGATGCATAATTTTGATAAAACTGAAATTTAACCTCCCATTTCGAAGTATTACCCATATTAAGGCTAAAAGGACATATGATATGAACGGTCTGAAAAATCAATACTGGAAATAAAGTTAGAAAATATTTGATATTAATTTTGATCGTGTTTACTTTTCTACAAAACTATGAAACATCAAATGTATTGAATGTACCTGAATGTTGAAAAAATTCTGTGTGAGAGTCACAGGCAAATTTTCACAGCTAACCGATTCCTTGTTCTTCTGTTCCTACTTATGCACTACCGTCTTATGCAACCAAGCATGTGTACGTATGAGTACCTGTACACATTCAAACAAACACATTAAGCAACAAAATAGCGTGTGACAAGGAAACCGACAGACTGCTCATGATGCATACATGATCGTGATTTGCATAGTAGAAATGGCAGGCTCCTCCTACACAAACATAATTACACTGACTCAATTTTAACTGATTCTGTCTACGGTGCAAAGGTTGTGATTTTAAAGACAGACTGAAATGTCTATACTTAGCTAATTATTTCGTAAATTCCTAGAAAACAGGTTAAATGGTGAATCGACCATTTATTTTAGTAAACGTTTAAAAAGAATGGGACATCTCCTTAAGCGTACGTTATTTGTCAAGAACATACTAACAACAACAAGGAAACAGTGGTTTGGCAGTTAGTCTATTTAATTGGTTAAAAATAAAGAAAGTGGACAGGGAAATTACAGTGAGTATTACTCATGATGAAGTCATCAACGTCTATTTTCGCCCTAATCTAGCCCCTGTCCCAGAACTTGGATAAAAGCATATTTTCAACTTTCACTAGGAGGGGTGTCAAAAGTATTTTAATTCTGCCCACTAACTGGTTAGCGTCGTATTCATAACAGTATAGTGGGGCGGGAGATTGGAAGCCAAATACACATTGGTAGTCTTTCCGTAATAAGATTAGTTGATATCTTTGTTGTCCTCTGCCAGGGGTGTGTCAAGGGCCTGATTCCTACTATTACCTTATATGTGATCTATGATCACCTAATATTATTATCCAGGGTCATTAATTTCACGGAGGCATCTGAATTTAGCCTTAATTCACCTTTTTTAAATAAACCCGCTAAGGGAAGCAACTCAAAAACCTCAGCAGTGGAGAACAAACATCTGAAATCATTACAGTTTGGGTAAATTGAGTCTGTGTGGCTCAAAGAGTGTTCCTTCTAGGAAATATGCTATCCAAGCCACCTGCTATTCTGTTTCCTGGGATTTTGATCATGGGAAAGTTCACCTCAAAGAGTGAGCACAGGTGGTGTGTGCTTTAGCATAATGCCAGCGAAAACCTTCTAAACATTAACACGCATGAAGTAGTTACCGGTAAACTTTAAAATTTTGCTTTAACAACTCTGTGTATACATTATTATCGTTCTTAATTATGAAAGATGTCAAGAACTCAAAACCAAATTATCATTATTGAAATGTGAAAGTGTATATTAATAATAGAGTTTGTCCAATTGGCCACTTTTTGGACCAACAGTTCATTGAAGTGGTGCATAAATGCCTCGAAAAGTACAGAGTAGGTTTCTACTCTTGAAAATTGAATTAAGTGGCCAGGAATCTATTATAAGGCCCTCATGGCAGAAAGAACAGACAAAATACAGCTCTCAAGCTAAATTCTTCAACCTATGTGTCTCTTTGGCCGTTAGAAGACCTCAATATAATTCCTGAAAATATCTTAATCGCAATTTAAATTACCATTTTCTGTAGTCAGGACAGAACTGGGGAGTTGTATGGCTATGCAATGTAATGAATCGATCGTTCATTGATAATTGTTCCTGGTCAGGTTGTGCTGCTTTTCATATTTTCTCGAATAAACAATGAAATGTGTCTTCAAAAGTCGCAGGTGCTTCTATTTGTTCTCAGATGAGATTTGCATAAGATTGATCATCTTGCCTTTAGATGAAAAGCAGCGGTAAGAATTCAATGTTGATTCAATTTTTTTCTCCTCCTTCTTTGTGCTATTTTGCATGATTTTATGCTAACTTGACACTTTGCAATGCGAAAAATCTGCAATCTTCACAATACTTTTGAAACATTTAACGTGCTGCTAATGAAGTATGTCAAACTTCAGCAAGATACTGTCACTTTCAATAGTAAATAGCATTCATGTCATTAAGAAGCCCTTTTAAGGTAAAATCAATAAATTCGAGTGAAGTAATTGAAGTCGAATTGATAAGTTCTAGTAGAACGAATGTTGTTTTATTTAAAAATCGATGGATTTTATCTCTCTAATAGGGCTCTATTATTTGTATGAACTCATAACTTAATAGTATTCTTTGCAAATAGCTTTTAAGTTAACCCATCTTTCTAAAGACATCGAAAAAATTATTTGAAAGTTAAAGGATATCACGTGCTAGGATTAGTACTTTATCTCTTCTCCGTGTTATTTGAGGTATCTTGTGATAATTCCAATTAATCTTTATGCAAAGTGACTTGACAAGTCAAAAAATCCCCGGCCTACTTTAAAGTTTTTGAATTTCAGAATAACTGATTTGGTCTCGTCAAGTTCTGTGTACCATTTATTTCTTCAATTCCTCTCTTGCATTAAATCTGTAGCCTACACAACCCAAATAGGCCTTTGTATAAAATTATTAATTCTCATGTGAAGTTCAACTTGCTTCGGGTAAATGAAAGAGGCTAATAGCAGATTCCTCCAGTAAAAATTACCCCGAAATTAACAGAGTTTTGTCCAAAGTAGTGAGAACCCAGAACCTAGTGTATGGAGAGTTTACCGAGAAAAGTCTTAGAAGCAGCCTAAGATTAGTAACACGTAGCATGAATGTTGATCGCTGATTGGCTGGTAGGGTCACTGTACTCACTCCCCCACCCTTCCCCCCTCTTGCTCGATATGTGATCAAAAGCATGCCTCACAATTCCAGGATGTTCCATCGCGAACTAGTTTCCTTTAGCGGCCCTGGAAGCGTTGCAAAACCACAGCAAGACAGTAAATAAAAAATAGCTTTTCTACATTCTTCATTTGCAAATAATGCTGTAAACTTTCGGAAAATGACTACGAGGATATTTATTTATAAATGACATTAGAAGTAATGATGTAAAGAATCAACTTACCCGTTTGAACTAGTGTGGTTGCTTCCACCTTCCACACTAATATAGTATTTATATTTTAAGGTTCATGGGATGGGTTCACCTTACTTAACGCTGTCTGTCTCCATTGCTATTTTTAAACTCAAAACACCTGTTCTTTTATTGCTTTATCCAGCAATAAAATAACATTGTTTACTCCTGATATTATAACAATAATATGAGTCCGTCTGATAATATGAAACTTTCATTCAGCTATATAGGCCTTATAACATAATGAATTGTTTTCACATAAAATATAAGTATCATTAAGAACAATATCCCGATGGAATTGATATGGAAGTGTGTTGTTTAGATGGCAAATTTTAGAAACTCATTGGAATGAATGCTAGTCTATGCTCTTAATTAAATAAGTATTTTAATTATCAACACCAGCGTTTTTCATAGCCTTTCAGACTCGGAAATAAATGGAGGTTAAAAGTATTTAGAAGTACGCAGACCCGTTTCCATCGGTGGTGTGAACTGTCAACAAGGAATTTGTTGACAATTTCCACACGTTGTGCTCGGAACATTGTCAATTAGTTCGTTGCATATACCTGCCTATCTCTAATAGTTAAATTAGTTCTGGCTTCTTACGCAGACAAGGAACTATGATAACAAAAGGGAACTATTTATAATTAAGAAATATTAATTAAATTAAGCATTTAACCAAATAGTAATGATGAGGCGTAGATTTACATTGCGCTGCACCCTTTGATAAGCACGGGGTATTAGAATTGGATGGGATGTGCAGAGAGAGACAGTTGGAGAAACTGCGGTAGAGTTGTCCGAGTAGGATGCGGACATGTGAGGGGGGGGGGGGGGGAAGAGGATTGTCTCCCCGTAGAGTACCTCAGGCAACCTCCAACAAGTTGATAGTAAAACAATAAGGCGGTATACGGAATTGATGACTATTATCTGCGGGGGAGGTGCAGAAGATAAGAAATCCGATTCCCTCGCATGCCATTTACAATGGATAATTCGTGATGAATATTATGGCATAAGATTCATGCAATAACCACAGGTATTCTTTCATTCATTTGCTATGGTATCCACTATATTGGCGGCTACGTGTGTCTGTCGTATTCCCAATAGGTTTGCTGTAAAAGCGGAGAGGCTATGACCCCTATTTATGATAAGTTACATTTTCTTTGAATTTTATTTCCTGTCGATTTTTTTCTCAAGGTCTGCTTATTTGTCCACTGCAAATAGACCAGTGTGTTTCCTTTTTGTAGAAACATGCTAATGTAATTCAAAAACCCCTTTATTTTATCGGTTTATCTTAATGAAAATTACGAGAGATTAACTTTGTCTTAAGTAGAACAAATTGCAATGCATTAGTGTCTAGACACTCAATTTTTCAATTTAAATTGTCAACAATTGAAAGTTAAGAGTTTCAAGCTAGTATAGCATAGTTTTATTTAATTATTATTCTTTGCTTAAGGAATTGCCCCTCTGAGCTTCCTGATTTGATTAACTAAATGTAGTCAAAGCATGCTAGTTGTGACCTCATGGCTTAATTTATACAATAGCCTCTCGAGTGAACATTTCTGCAATTGCTTTCAAGAATAAGTTTGGTCATCGACTTTCTGCATACCTCTAAGCCTGCTTTCAAATAAACCAGGAAAATTGAGTCATTCCTCATTTCTTTCTACGCAAAGCAACCACTAGAGTAGGCTCTTATATCGTGCCTTCAGAAATAATATGGATGACTACCTAAGGCAGATTTCCAACCATCTTAACTTTAGATCCAACTGGGTTCAGTTGGTTTAAAATGCATTGAGTAAGTCTTTGCAGGCTTCCATTAGCCTTTCATTTCCTGCATTTTTCAGGCGTTTTGGACGCAAGTCATCTCAATCCAAAGTATCGGCCTCCACTACTCCACAAGCTACTCCCAAAACTAGTCGGCAGGAGTTGACTCAACCTCCAATCGCCATAGTCCTCAACCAACAAACCGAATCACCTCTCTGTGATGCCAAACCTCCATCTCTCTGTTCCACCCTAACCAGCAGCGAAAGCGAAACCTCACCAATTGGTATCAAAACTCCCGAATCAACGAACGGTGAAACAGAGTTCTGGCCAGAACTCAAGGAGAGAGCTGGCTCTAGCACAGATTTAGTTACATTAAACTCCTATGGAGCTAGCCGGAGCTTTAAGGGACCCGTGTTTGGTCGTACACTGGCCTTTTGGCAACATAGAGTGGGATATCCATTCCCTCCATGCATCTCCAATATGCTCTCCTATCTTCAGCAGGCCGAGCATGCTGCGCATGGAATCTTCCGAAGAGCTGGAGGGAAACTGAGGGTTCAAGCATTGCGAGAGCGGATTGAGAAAAATATCTGTGAGTATCTTATTTTCGGCACTGAAATAAACTTAGTAGAGATTTACCGTAAAGAAATCTGTCCGTTAAAATTAACCTGCATCTATTTAATACTTATTCGTTGAAGTACTGTAGAATAGGTTTAATTTTATCATACCTGGTGTAAAAATTGGCAGCGAAATACCCAAAATACCTAAGTAATTTCGATCTTGATACGATTTCTAAATGCTCATAAAGCATATTTCGTCCTAATCTCACAACAGATGTTTTTATTCTGATTTAGTTCTAATCTGATCTGTTCCACCAAGAAATGAGATTTTTTCTTCCTTACTTTCTCATATATTCTATATCCTTTACTTAAATAATTGATGAACTTACGAATTTTGAGTAATTCAGTGTTAGATCTCATTTATTCGATTTTACGCAGTATCCTATCCCGAGGTCGTATGCTGTTCCCTGATTGCATTACAACTTATTGGACCGTTATCAAAGTGAATAATTTTACTACTTTCGTCTTTTGGTATTATTCAAGCAATTGTTGTACAGCTTAAGTATTGTTCATTCTATTTTGAATTAGTTGTACAATGCATCTCGTTTGGATTACAGTAAATAGTGAACTGGTGGATCTGTTGCTCATGTGGGTATATGTATATGTGTGAATGCATATTCAAATCTAGTTGCCATAAGAGGTAGACATTACTGTTCATGCAGTCTCGTGCAACAATTGCCATTTTATCTTGATAGGACATGTTGAAGGTTTCCTAAATTATACTTACTGGTAAAGTACATGTAGTTGCTTATTAATTTACCATATTATGAGAACCCTCAAGTTTTCCAATAAATAATTATGCCTTAGAATGAGTTATGGTTGAGGATTCTTTAAAAGGTAATTGCAGACCCAATCTCAGAACCACAAAGATTGATAAAAACGATTAAGAGACAAGAATCATAATTTAAACAGAGCACTTTGCCCGATTATTTTGGAGAAAGTAAATTTCAATCTAGTCTTCGATAGTTGAGGATATTTCTTATTTTCTGTAAACCATTTAAGTCTCATATTAGGAAAAGGTCATAAGTTTACAGTCCACTGAAGGGATGTATCTTCCAGTATTCTCAGCTGAAACATTAAAATAAGGCTGTAGCCCTAGTCAAAGTGAGTAGATAATGAGTTAATTTCTAAAAATGTTTACATGACGAATGTGGAGGAATAGGAGGAAGAGAGTGAGGAGGAGGAGGTACTGAGATTTGGAAAAGAAGGCAAACTGTCAGTCTTGGGGTTGCTAGTAACGAAAGTCTACTTGGGTATCTTTTTTACTTGATTAGCAAATGATAAATTTGCTAAGTCGTAGATTTAGGTGCCCGCTGGAATAAATGACAAGTAGGTCTACTTATTACCTTGTATTCACTGGAATTAATGTTGAAGCAGAACCTATTTGATGCGAAAGTCACAATTTCTCATAGCTTTATTGCCGATATTTATTTATTTCAAATGGCAGACATTTCGATGGTTAACATTAGCCCTTTAGCTGACTTCAGGCTTCAAAGAGGTGAAGGGAGAACATCAAAGTGAAACAAGTCGAGAGGGGGGGGGGGCAGAGTAATGATTCATAGATGTAAAAGAGACAGGCAGGCACAAAGGTTGAGTAAATGGTAAGGCGAGATCTGCTGAAATGTTGGAATATGACACACAGTGAGGTGATGGTTGTTTGAAGTCAGAAGTCAACTGCCGGTTAATAGACTTTTTTGCCGTATGAGTATACGTTTCCCATAGCGTACCGCGTGGAGGTAAGTCTATCACACACCCCGATTCTATACCCTTGTCCATGCAACTCCTAAAGTCTTATCCCATTTTACCTATTCTACATTATCTTCTATTCAATTCATTTTACGGAAAATATTTAATGAAGAGATTCCTGTTAAAAATTTACCATGTTTAGCTGCAGGTAAATTTTGTAATTAAAAAATGGGTGATCGAAACCCGAATCATATTTCCGGCCTAGGGGGGAGGGTTGATGAAACTGGGTCATTATTATTTAAACTTATTATGAGCCCCATAGAAGGAGGTAAGTCTTAACTAATTGTGAAAATTTTGAAGATAACTTGTTTGGCTTAATTTAAGAGCACTAAAACCTACCCACTGTTTCTCACTTACTTATTTCTGTTATCGGGGTGTGCGATGGACTTACCTCCACGTGGTGCACCCTGGGCAACGTATACTCATACGGCAAAAAAAGTCTATTAACTGGCAGTTGATTTCTGACTGCAAACTACCATCACCCCACTGCATGTCATATTCGATTCCTTCCACAGTACTCACCTTACCTTTTCCCTGCCTTTGTGTCTGTCTGTCTGTCTCTTTTACATCTATGAATCATTATTCTGCCCCCCCTCTCGACTTGTTTCACTTTGATGTTCCTCCTCCTCCTCCTCTCTGTGAAGCCCAAAGTCAGCTAAAGGGCTTGATGTTCCTCCTCTCTGTGAAGCCCAAAGTCAGCTAAAGGGCTAATGATAGCTGTCAAAACGCCTACCATTTGATATAAATAAATATTTCTGTTATCCGACACCTTTGCAGCCATCCCACTGCGATACATGGCAAAGTTTATCGATTCATTACCAATTCTACTACATTAAAAAAACACTTTAATATTATTAGCTTCCCTTTAGATAAGTTTTAAATTAAGGGATTGTAAAGATTATTGTTTTCTCCTAGTTCACTCAAAATAGGCAAGGTTTGCTTTAGTTTTTTCCTTTGTTCATCTTTACGTTCTACAAGTCGATATCAAAGGTGTATTATTGTGTAATTCATAATATAGATTATGGAAACAATTTAAGATATAGCTATTATTTTCATTAATAACCTAAAGTGATTTACATTTTTGTCGAGAAAAAATACTCACGACTAATTATTCGTAATTATTTTTTTTATTTTGACTTTTATTGTTGCATTACTTAAAGCAGGAAAGACAATAGCTTTGTCTACTTTCCGTTTGGAGCCTTTCAGACAAAGAGAATCAGTACATTTATTTTCAATAAAAAATCAATAGTTGCTTGTAAGGCATTTTTCGGGCAAATCAGGGACTTTTAATGGCGTAATTGAAAAGTTTTTTTTTCATTTTTATAATTGCTTAAATCTTATTGAGTTAATATAGAGTTTCGGTTTGTTCTTTATTAATGCATAGACTGGAAAATAATGTATAGCAGGGCAAAATATTTCTGTGCATGTCTTCTAGTCGTAAGTTTATTGCCCTGTAATTAAAACTCGGTTTATTTACACGTTCTTCCTCTTTCACGGCAAAGAAAAGCATCACTCAAATTTCGGAGAGAAAAATATGTCTTTTCTTTTCTTCCACCTTAAACGAGGAACACTAGGATACTGCTAATTATAAGTCAAGGTTTTTGAGAACCAACGGACAGGAGTACGTGTGGGTGGAATAAATTGACTGTTCATGGGGTTATAAGGAGGGATGGTACTATGCGAGTAGACAATGGAAGCTCCTCCTCCTCTTCCCATCAGAACTTTTATCAAAGAAATAATGCAATCTCCCTTGTTTGTTTATCTATTCTTGTTTTTTGGGCACTCATTTGAAATAGCAGCGCATAGTTGTGACTTTGGGTAAAGTATAGTAATTCCGACTTCTTACAATAAGCCATCTCAAACAATGTAAGTTACTCAACTATGTTGTGCATGAAGAAAACCCTAGCTAACAAGTTGGGAATGTATATTGGCGCAATATGAATGATACGTATGTAGACTCTTTCAATGAGAGTTTAACAGGATTTTCAGGAGGTGTCTTAAACGTTGGATATGAATGGAATGGCGAATGAATGAAAGACACTAATTGGGCATATGTCTACTTCTCCCTTTATTAATTTTAGTTTCTTCGCCTTTTATCACGGTTTATTTAAGATAGTAGTTGAGACTTTCCTTTGGGTTTTGAAGTTAGACAAACGACCAATAAAATACTTGCATTCTAATTTATTAAAGGAAGAGTTCTGTGTTCAGCTCCATTATTAATTAAATTAGCAGAATTTTGAACGACGCTTAAAGTTATTAATTTCCATCCAGCATACGATTTCCAAGTATGAATTTTTGTAAAAAAATGCGTGGAGTGGAGTGCAATTATCAAGGAAAACCGACACTTAAGAATGATAAGCTATTTAATAACTCATGTAGTCAGGAAAGAACTGTTCTCAAAGTTTTATAAACTAATTTTAAGTTTCGGTGTAATAAATTACAATTCAACACCTGAGTACACTGTTCTAACACCATAATTATTGTACTGCAAGCTGTGAGTGTAGTTAGCTCACACGATTAAACCGGTTTGGTATTAAAACGGCGAGAATTCAGTCAAGCTAAACCAAGACTTCCATGGTTTTTTACACTTCACTAAAATGGAGGTAAATTAGTTTCTAAATTTTAATGCTACCTGTTGCTTGGTTTTGTTTATTACAATAGAAGATAATTCAGTTAAGTTTGAATAAACCTAGATCTTAGAACAGAATAATTCAGTAGTTAATGTTCTCAAAATTAGCGTTATATAGTTTTACCAATTTGTAAAATAAAGCATTCATAAATTATAATATGTGAAGAGGAAGTTTAGAGGTGAGGTGTTTTTAGAGAACCGAGTGAGATATCGATCATGCTTTAGTTTCAACATAGCACCTAATGGTTGCTAATAATTGTGTAATGTTATGTGACATCCCCTCAATTCACTCAAGACAATGAAGTCTCAACCAAAATGTAGATGAGTAGAGGGCGTGATACTACTGAACCATATGGAGTAGACTAAAGAAGTCTAATTAGTCTAATAGAGCAGAAATATCACACAATGCAACGAACAGAATCGAGTTACACGTTGGCAAATAGTGAAAAACGTATTTCGGCGTTTCGACGCCACTGCGATTTGAAATTTACGGTAAATTTTTACCACATAAATGAAATGGATTCTTCAATTACGTTTCCTAAAATTACCTACCACAAATTTACGGATTTACTCTAATGCAGTTTAGAGACACTCATGCCAGTTAACTAGGTGGGTTATTGAAAATGAGTTGAGTTTTTTTGTTAATTTTCTGGAAGTCTCACGAGTCTTCATGGCCAACCTAGTTTCCATTTAACATTGTCCATTTATAATGGTAAGAAGTCGATCGAGATCAATTCGTGGTTATTTAACAGAGTATTTTCATTGTTTTCTTAAATCGCATTGCGTTTGTTACTATTACTTCCATACACTATCGTAAAGCTTATTTAAACAAAATAAGACGTAGATAATGAAATGTCATTTGTCGCAGTCAATTAAAATGTCCTCTTGTATAAACAATATTTGATGTGACACTAACGATTATATAATACTCATTGTTTTACTATCAAGTGTTATAATTTTTTAATGTAAATGAGAAGTTCATAGCATGAAAATCAGTCGATTAACCGTAAATTACCTACATTAGACTCAGCTTTGTCTGAATATCACTCTTTGAGAAATTCAGCTAATCGATGGAAACACACACGTGCAAAGGTCAAGGACGCTCAAAGTAAGGCATAAGTTTTAGTAGCATCGTTTCGCTGACTTAGAAAGCTGTGCGTTGGTTTTCTTGAATACTTCGGGTGCATTTTGTTATCTCAAATCCACGAGAAGCTAGTTTAAGTTACTAAAAGAAGCTCAATCCAATTTTCCTAGATTTTTTAATAGTTTTGCCAGTGTGCCTAAGGAAGTGCATAGAGGTGCACTCATATAATTAACATTTTTATTTAGTCACAAAACTTCAATCACATATCTTACACAAACTTTTTCTTGAAAACACATGAAGTTTCCGTTTCACTCAAACTCCAAAAATGTTAAATTCGTTGTATATTACACTTTGTAATATGCTTTCTGGAAGTTTTCCATGAATTAACATCTCAAAACTAACTGAGGCTGGTCTCCCTTCTTAACTAGTCTCCAATTCTAAAAGCTTAAACTTATTTGAGATATGTAGCAGATTGCTACCTTAATAAAGCCTGACTGACTCAGAAATCTCTATGGCAGATTCTCCAACATCTAGCTAGACTCCCAGAACCAGCTAAGCTATAGCCCAGCTATCAAGGAAACAGACGTGTAGCACGGAGCACGTTTATTCAGTGAGTATACTGCAGATAAAGTGCGTACACGTAGGGAGCTGCTCATGATCAGGATGGGGGATTAGGTTAAATAAACGGAGGTTAATGATTGGTCACTGTTTGTACGGTCGCTGCACACAGAGTTGTACGCCGCACCTCCCAATCCTGGCGAGCAGACATGCAGGCATACGATGACGCACAGAGCGATAACGTGTCCCACAGATATCAGGCAAATTCTGAGAGAATTAGGTCTTAGAAGGTTAAAAAGTCAATATTTTTTGAAAAAATCGTTGTTACTGTCGATTCAAAGCTGAGTCGGTATCGTTAGAGTCCAATTACTTATTCACTTATACAACTGATCCTCTCTAATTAAGTTCATAAATTTCAGTTAAGACGATTTGACTTTTAAGGTTGTCTTTATTGCATGAATAGGATGAAGTTATTCAAAGTAACGATTGAGAATCCCAAATATCGGATTCGAATCTGAAATATTTTGCTTTGGTTAATGCGATTGAAAATTTTTATCATGTTCAACTTTATAGTATATGGGGAGTCATTTTGCATGAATAAATGGGTTGGCGAATCGAAATTTGATTTTCTAATACATTCCAATTGAAAATGTTGAAAGATATTGCATACAACTTTATCGAGGTTTATTACTTTATCAATTTAAAATACTTATGTTTTAAAGTGTATTTAGCATGAATGAAAAAATTCGGGGCATATAATTGCAAGTATTCATATTTCTAAAAAGAAACTAAATGCTTACACTGTAAAATAACCTTATCTACATATTACAGATGATTTTTTCTTTAAGACTGATTACGTTGATAATCAATCCTAAAAGATTCAAAATCATTAATTTCCTTGTCAAATTCGCAATTTATTTTGAAATCGACTCTCCAATTACTTCTATTTTAATGTCAACTGATTGTACGGTCAAAGTATTTCCTAACTCAGTAACAGTGCAACTATAAATTAAATTTCGCTTGTTTGGAATCATCGTGCTGCCGACAATTAACCTTTCGAATGGTTTCATTTGATCAATTAAATATTAATATATTAAAGCCTATTGTCATTCTCCCTCTTAATTAAATTCTAAGTATTTCTCTAGGGACTAGAGTCTGGTCAGCAAAGAAGAGAAATTTTATTTAGTTTCAAGATCGGTTTTTTAACACACAGACCTGCACCCATTATTACCCTTGAGAACACTGACCATCCTACCGGTCCTTAAGTGCAACTGCACACAACGTAATTGAAGAAAATTTCAGATCTTATCACTTGTACGATAAAAAAGGTACCTAGAATCAAGGTCTAATTTTGGACAATTAAGTGCGAAGTTGAAATTAGCATCTGAAATCTTCACGTTTCGAGGTGTCCTGCATCCGATCGTACACCACTTTGAAGTCTCCTGTCGATATCTCTTTTATTTTTTGTCAAACTACGTTACCTACTTGCCTGAATCCTAATATGGTTCTAGACAAATCCGGAACAGCCCATTTTTCATCTCATTACCCGTGTGTGTGTGTGGGGGGGGGGGGGCTGGATTTTTAGCCACTATCTCACGTAAATAACCCTTGAAATACACAACAGTGTGAGTAAAAAGAAAATTTGCTCTTATATCTCAGTATTCACCTCCTGAAGATTTTACACAGATCGAGATTCTACTTGAAGCCGTAACCTAACGCTCTTCTATCCACTCTCTTTGCAAATAAGGTTTCAAAGAGTCAATATACGTTCTTCCTACAAAACCATTTCACGACGGTATTAGAATTAAGTAGAAATAAATCGGACCGATAAAGTTCGGTTTTCCAATTTCTCATTCTGGTCGTTCGACTATTCGTTGTGTGAGTTAACTAGGTTTGGCTAGTGTACATATAGTTATTTTAATTTGATTCGATAATCGCCTATGCCTATAAAAGCGAAATGGTCTAGTACAAAATATGTCCAAATGTCCAGGCATAAATTGTTTCCAGTGGGATGAAATCTAAACTACCAACTCAAACATTATTTATTAAATAAAGATTACTTTTAATATAAAAGTCGATGAAGCTCACCTTGAACTTTATGTACTCTCTGATGCATAGAGTCATACTACATAACATAAAACAAAAGTGGATTAGGATTTATATCTTTAGTTAGAGAAAAAGAAGGTGTGAGTGCAGCGAGGTGTTCTTCTAGTTAATGTTTTATCTGTGGATCAAATTCACACAAATCAGATAGCTTTCATTGACAGTGGACTCTTATAGGCTCATGGTTTTAAAGTGCACTAAAAAGAAGATTAACATTTAAAAGCTCGTAGCAATAAAAGTACATCTATGTAAGCCATGATGCTATTTTAACAGTTCGTACGAAATGAAAAACCACTTAATTGCACTTTCTGATCTAAATAATATCTCTGGACTGTGATACCTCGCCTCCAAGAGTATTTCATCGTGTTGATCGGGAATCGATAGGATTTAACTGCGAAGATAGTGTGATTTCCGCTATCTAATCGCCTATTGGTGCCACATATTGACTGTATGATTGATATGTCTCTCGATAATTACTTACTGGATTTGAAGAAGTCCTGCGCCATCCCTATTGTTCGGATTCTGTGGATATAAATAGTCCAACAGTACTTTATACATCATATAACAGATAGAACTAAATATCTTTTTGCATTTTCAGACTGGAATTCCTTCGATGAGTGGCAACCATATGATGTGGCTGATCTACTGAAACAATTTTTTCGAGAACTTCCAGAATGTCTTCTCACCAACAAACTCTCCTCTACTCTTATTAACATTTTCCATCGTAAGTACGACTCTTTGTGAACTAACTTCACCAACAATGGATTCTCCTTTAGATGCTAGCAATCGGAAATGCAGCCATTGATGTATTCTCAAGATTGATTAGTTGCTTCCTTGTTCTGATGAATAATAGTAATGGTTTTACTTAAATAATTTCAAAGCCCCTCGCATTCAGTTTCTTTTAAATACCCCATTTTATGTTCCAATTCCATTTATGACCGTCATTCAGATTGCTTAAATGTCATGAGAATGAACGGTTCTGGTAGCAGTTGCAAACTTTAGTTCATCATCAAGTGCATTGTGAAGTAAAGATAGTTAAAATTGAAATAATGGGAAAATTCTGAAATGTGTCAATTTAATTGTTCATGGGATTGAGAAAAGTAGTTCTCCTCTACTCAGTTTGAAGATTACCTGTCACTGCATTTCAAAAGATGCTCACACTAAATTCGGTGATAACAGTACGAATGGCATTCTCAATTTCGACTTTTCAGAAGTGCACTGACCGCTTGTACTTATTCTCATTTCGTTAATAAGCCTTGCGTTATTTTAGATGCGCCTGAAGTCTGTTCAATTGACTTACTTCGGCTGGCAATGGTCAGTCTACCGGATGAAAATCGAATTGCTCTTCAGAGTCTCCTGCATTTCCTCTACGCCCTTTCCCTACGAAGCTCCCTTACTCAGGTAAACTCCACCACTTAACGCCTGGTGTTTCCCTTTTTTGTTGCTCATTCCAAGAGAAGAATGGGGAACATGTTGGTGTATAAGGAAGCCTGAAGGTAATAAGGCGGATGGAAGTAGGGGATTAACAAAATCATATTTCCTCTAATCTCCTGAACTGGGTTATCTTGCTTATTTGTGTTGTTGTGGTCATGTTTACTTCTGATGGAGTAGCATCAAGTTCATTTTATGGAATACTTGGATGCTATGATTGAAAACGATATTGACTTCAATTTCGCCTTTCGTAAGTCTTGAAACAACTGTTTAGCAGATAAGAAATCTATTAATTAGTGAGTCATCTATGACTGTTTACTGATTAATCTACTGGGAAATTTCTAGGACACTTTCATTTACAAACATTCCTGATACAAAGTTTCAAACTGAGGTTGGTATTGATCTCTTCGTAGAGTTCTGTATTCAAATTCGCCACGTTTCGCTGTCATGTTCGTTTTGAGTCGTGCCAAAGTATGAATCACAATCACCAGTTTTATAACCTCTACTGATATGGCAAAATAACAGACAACGAACTCACCGTATTTGGAGTGTCCAGCGTTACGACTATGGCACATTATATCATACTCATTCAAAGTTAGAGAAGGAAGAACAAGAAACAGAAGAAAGGTGAAAGATGAAAGGGGAGAATTAAGAACTCTTGGGGAGAGTGTGGTAATGAAGTGTAAGCGCGGAATATCGTTGAATTTGTGAGGCTGAGCTGGGTGTGAACAGGTACTCAATCATTTGCTCCTGCGTTATGGCCAAATGAAGTGAAGTGGAATGTTTGTATTCGATCATAGAAATGATATCGCATTCCGAGATTTTAGTGAATTACTAGTTCAAAAATAGATAATAAAAGCATTGATTCTTAAGTCTTTTCAGTTTGGATATGTCACCTCACTTTCGACCATTAGAATTTTAGTACCCCTTAGTCTGTGTACCACTTGGGATTCAGAAGTTGATTTTGTAATCATGCCACTCGAATCATTAAATCTAATTTCGCAACAATTAATTTATGATGAATCACTCACACCCACACGCTCGCACACACGTACGTAATCGGGGCTAATTAAAGTGGGTTTAAAGGCTCTCACATTAGAAAACACTAAAGGTGAATGTCGTATTATAAGATAATTCGCTGCCCCCACGAAGCAAATCCATTGATTTTCGGCTCTTAGTTTAGTTTAATTTTATGCAAACAAAATTTATCTCATCTTTGGTTTCAGAACTATAAATATTTTGGTATAAGTATTAATACAAATTTCTGTAAGCTTGAGGTGCATAAATCGAAATCTTGCAACTAGAACTACATGAGCTTGAGTAGCATCCAACCTTTACACTTTCCGGTTTGAAAGTGACTAAGATTTAAGATAAAATTATAAATCTTTTATTCTATTTGCAAATACTGCCATTCTAACTCACTTCAACCTTCTACTTAACATCACCACTTTGATCATTTTTCAGAAGCATCTTTACAAATAACTCAACACAACCAATCAATTTAAATATTTTTTATAAGAATTTATTTAATTTCGGAATTAACTGACTATTAAGCGAATTTCTAAGGGTATATGTTTGCTATATTCTAACTGGATATTAAAGAGTTAAGTACAATGAGCCACAAATTGAATTAGTCGGTTAGTCTGTGGACACGCTATCGCTGTGTGCGTCATCGTATGCCTGCATGTCTGCTCGCCAGGATTGGGAGGTGCGGCCGTACAACTCTGTGTGCAGTGACCGTACAAACAGTGACCAATCATCAACCTCTGTTTAACCTAATCCCCCATCCTGATCATGAGTAGCTTCATGCGTGTACACGTAATCCGCAATATACGTCCTGAATAAACGTGCTCCGTGCTACACGTCTGTTTCCTTGATAGCTGGGCTATAGCTTAGCTGGTTCTGGGAGTCTAGCTAGATGTAGGAGAATCTGCCATAGAGATTTCTGAGTCAGTTAGGCTTTAATAAAGTAGCAATCCGCTGCAAGTCCTTTGTGACTAAAAGAGTGGATGAAGATGGAAAGGAGCGTTCTTAAAAGTCGATAACTATGATCTACAGAACTACATGAAAAGAGGTCTATTCTGAGGACCGAAAATAATCGATGAGTTTCCTTTGACCCTTCAAACACTGCGCCTGAGTCTGAAAGTCATTCATCCTCTTGTTCTGTTTCTACCTTCGATGCTCAGTTATTTAGGTGGAGAGAGTTCATTTTATAGATTAATTTTTTATTATGGATTTTCATTATGAAATTACGAAGTTAAAAGTCCCCAACATTGTGCTTACATAAAACGATTGATCATAACAATCCACTTAAGTCCATTCAGTAGGGAGACTGTGGGAAAAACATTACAGCTTAATAAAATTTAAGAGAGCTTGTCAATCTTAATGTGGAAATAACGCTGTCATCAAATGTTTTAAACCTCATCAATTTCATCAATATGATTTCTTCCAACGCTCACTTTGGGTTAGAGAGCGGCTTGTTAAGACCAAATTAAACACCGTATTATGCTAAACTTGGCTCCCAATGAAATTATGATTCTTCTTCTAGATGAGTGCTCTAAATCTGGCAATTTGCTTGGCCCCCTCACTTTTCCATTTTTCAAATCTAATGGGCTCTTCAACGTCAGTGTCTCCTCTCCTCGTGAACTTCAGTGCAAGAAGGCGGAAAAAACTCGATTCACTTGGTGGAATGGATTTGAAGGACCTGGCTGAACAGGCTGCGGCCCAGAAATGCTTATGTGCTCTCATCACCTATGCTCCAAATATCTTTGTGGTAGGCTGTTATTAAACCATTGTAAAAATTACAGTAATGATAGCAATAAATACTAATATCCTCTGAATGAAGAGGATATATGCATCATATTTAGAGAATTGTAGGTCTTGTAATCTGAGATTTTCCACTAATAGTGACGATATAGATAGATCCTTTTAATTAAACTAGCTAGAATAGTAGATTTTTAGGTCTTTCTTGGTTCCTAAACAATATCAATATAACTAAATTTGCTGAATAGCACTATTAACTACACCGGGTCTCACCCATCAACGACTCTCAATAGATCCGTGTTAAAAACTAATGGATAATGCGACGAAGAAATTCGGAAGTTTTCTGACCCCACAAGAATCTTAAGGTTTGCGAACAATGATCTTAATTGGGGTATTAGATTTTGTCAAACACTCCACGTTTGTGTTCGTAGCTGGGTATTAAATTTTCTCGCAGTATAGTGATTGATCAATTCTCTAGGTCTTATTAATGCGAGACATTTTCCTAATAAAGCTTCGAAGATGAGACGCAGCAATTCCGTTTACAACTAAGCTTTCGTTTCAGTGGTCTTCGCGCAGTTTTGTCAACGACAGTGGGGCTTCATGTTCTCATCTTTTGGGAAAGATCCAAAGCCCTGCAGTCACCAATTTTAGCTCGAGAAAAGTTGTGAAATTCTTTCCGTACTATGCAGCAATGAACTGCACTATTGATAATTTCAGTAGTAGATTAACGCTGCAAAATAGAGATGTAGTGATTCTTGAGCGATTGGAGTACTTATCACCATTGCAATCCGAGGGTTCTTAAGTCATTTCCACGCAAGATTAACTCATACTTCTGTTCTCTCTTGCGTATCGACAACATTTTAACTGGTAGAAGTACAAGCAGTGGAGAAACACTTTTTTAATATAACTTTTGCATGCAGCCATCTTGAAATTGTCATCACTGACTTAGAAAAGAGATTATATCTGTATATTTCCAGAGATCTCATCAGTTGCACATAAACAGGCTTTAATGTAGGAGTTTTGTTCCAGAGTAGCTATTCTTTTGTAATTTTCGAGTAAATATGAAAGAATAAGATCAGTCGTCTAGTTCATTGTGTCTCAACCAGAGTCATTTCAGCTAAAATTAGTTCTACATGGTTACCTCAATTTCTAAAGTGCTTACTATTTTCTCGATAAATTCACTTTCAAATTTGATTAAAAATCATTAGAAATCGTGAAAGCAAAGCAAACCCAAAGATTTTTCAATACTTCTAGACAAATTTGACGCAACACTGTTTTGTCCTAGCTGTCATTTCATATCAGGTTTGTTATTACATCGAGTAAGGTAAATATGGGAAGAGGGATTCAAATATGGGTGTATTATAGAATTCAAAAAAGAAAGAACATGAATATATAAAAGAATATGGAAGATGAAACGATAAAGCATGGAATTGTGAGAGAAGAAAAGAGCCAATTTGTCACAATGATTACTTCCTTTTCATGTAGTATGAGAACGCAAATACGCATATATGTGCACATTGATTCTAATCTCTCATCCGTGCTCTCACGTTGATGCGTGTACTGCTGTAAAGTACAGTTCTATTTGTTGATGAAGTCGTTGGTTTATGCTGCCTTTGCATAAATTAAGAAAGCTACGGCAAATATTGATTTTTTTATACCCGTTCGCCATCACCGACTTGAGCTTCTTTCCCCACGGTTTTCCCTTTTCTCCAACCCCCCCCCCCCCCCCGCCTTCCCCATTATTTGACATGGCCAATTAAACTTGAGACTTTAAGTGAAGGAACTTTATATAAACGTTGGGGAATTGTCAAGTTTCAACATGTCCAGAGTTCGCCTATTTATATCAAAACTGTTCGCATTCTGCTTTATTGAAGAAAGTATTGCTTTTCTTTTTAAGCCGGAAGGCTTAAGTTTAAAATTTTTCTCCATTTATTTTATTGTCCGAATAAATACCCCTAAATTAAGACGCTTCTCCCTTCACTATAATTATTCCCCAATGTTTAATTTATTTACTTTAACAAATGTTTGCCACCTAATAGTTCTAGTTTCGTTTTGCAAGAACTTATTTTCAAGTATAATTCGTTCTGTGATTGCCTTTTAAACTACCCAGTATTTAGAACTTTATTTTAATATTTCATTGGCGGTTATTTTTGAAGGAACAATTGAAATACATTCTGAACTATGTTTCCACAACTGTGCCCTTGTGAAGTGAAGCACCAAAAGCTGCCACAGAATAAATTGACGCAAACATGAATGGGGACTAAGGCTATTTGCATATTTGTTCGTTGGTCATTTAACCTAGTTGAAAGCGCTATTTGTTCCAGCTTAACGCCCACTCTTGTGTCCGCGATGTTACCAAAATAGCCTCAACGAGTTGATTTCTTATACAAGATACTCGCATATACCCATTCCATGAAAGGAAGAAAATTGAGGGGTTTACAGGGAAAAATTTCAGCTATTTTCGCGCTAATTTTCGTATTTAGACAAAACTTTTCTCAAATAAATGGCCTACAGGATCATTCCGGCTAAAAATTGTGAGGAAAAAAATAAGCACACCATGTCAAACCCTTCATAATCAGTACCAACCCGAATGAAATGTTTAATTGCGTCGGCGTAATTAACCTCTTGGTTTGACCTAATTTAAAGTTACATCAATTTGACGTGAAATAAAATTTTCCTCCGGAGGGACTGCTCTTCCTTTGCTCAAAATCAAATTTTAAATTTCGGCCAACTTTGCATCTATCTCACTTTGAGTGGATTTGTGTAGCTCATGCTTAAATCCACATGTCAGTTAATATAATGACAATTTCAGGACGTCTTTTTCCATTAGCTCTTAACTATACACTAATCTATGTTGTCAATCATGCTAACTTTTCTGATAATATTTAAAATTTAATCCCTATTGGATTTGGCAACTTTAATCCAAGTATTAGAATTAAATGGTAATTAAGTTCATTAATTAGCCTAGCATTATATGAAAAAGGCGGCTTGACATTTTGTATATTCCATTTAGGTAAACGAGGCTAAAGATTTATTTATTTCAAATGGCAGGTGTTTTGATAGTCATCATTAGCCCTTTAGTTGACTTCGGGTTTCACAGAGGAAAGGAACATCAAAGTAGGAGAAAGTCGAGGGGTGGGGAAGAGAAGAGAAGTAGCAGAAAGTCGAGGGGTGGGGAACAGAAGAGCGATAAATAGCAGAAAGTCGAGGGGTGGGGAACAGAAGAGCGATTCATAGGAGAAAGTCGAGGGGTGGGGAAGAGAAGAGCGATTCACAGAAGTAAAAGAGGCGCAAAGGCAGAGAAAAGGTAAGATGAGTATCGTGAAAGCGGTTGAATATGACATACAGTGGGGTCATGGTAGTTTGAAGTGAGAAATATGACATACAGTGGGGTCATGGTAGTTTGAAGTCAGAGGTCAACTGCCGGTTTATAGACTTTTTGCCGTGTTAGGGTTAGATCAACTGCCGGTTAATAGACTCTTTTGCTGTATGAGTATACGTTGCCCAGGGAGCACCACGTGGAGGTAAGGCTAAAGATAAACTAATGGAAAGCACTGTACTAAATCGATTTGCTGATTTTGAAATTGAACATTATTATGACTGAATTTGAAATTCGTAATTTATTCTGCCTAGAAACTTCAATAAGTTTAAGGCGTGCTAAAGGGACGTTAAAAGTTTCCCACACAAACGTTTCTCCTTTTCTGTTGCTCCTAATGGGAAATGCCTTAAGACAGACATTAATCTGATTTTCCTCAATGTATTCGCCCTCCTAATGTAAAGTAATATCTTTCACTTAACCAGGTGACCGAAAGCATCGTGTTAAAGACACGTCTCGATAGTGAAAAGGTCGACATTCCTCGACTCCCAACTCTACTCTGTTCAGCCGACGGTGATCCAATTTTTTGGCTCAAACAACAGGTTGAGATGCTCCTTAGAGAATGTGGAAGCTCATTGGCAAGATCTGCTTCAACAAATAATGTTTCTGGTGTCGGAACTAGCTCTGGAGGAAATTTGGTAGCATGCACCGGACCAAGTTCCTTAAGTCCATCTTCCAAAGGCTCTTTTGGAAAACCTTCTTGGAGTTCGCTACCGAAAGAAGCGCTGAAGGCGTATAGCACTGAGTAAGCTAATGTACTTTTTCGGCTAAGATCATTTAACTAATTTACTCATCTTAAATGTGTTTCTAAGTTGTTATGAGTTGATGATATATTCGTTTAAATCATTATAAATCACATTTCGGGTTTGGGGGGGGGGGTTGAATCACTTTGGTAGATTCTCCCTTTATTTCATCCTATTTCTCAAAGAAAGTTTTCTTTCAAACTAGTTAGTTGAGCAGACACTTAAGTTCATGCAATTTAATGAGGGCTATTGAATAACAATTTGTAAGCGTTGGGTTCAAATTATTATTTCTAATCGATATCGATTACCTTAAAATATTTATTTATTTCAAATGACGTGCATCAAGATAGTTATCATTAGCCCTTTAGTTGGCTTCGGGCTTCACAGAAAGAAAGAGGAACATCAAAGTGACAAAAAGTCGAGAGGGGGACAAGCATCAAAGTGACAAAAAGTCGAGAGGGGGACAGAATAATGATCCACAGATGTAAAAGAGACAGGCAGACACAGAGGTAGAAAAAAGGTGAGGTGAGTACTGTAAAATTAGTCCATTATGAAATGCAGTGGGGTCTTGGTAGTTTGAAGTCAGAAGTCAACTGCCGATTAATAAACTTTTTTGCCGTATGAGTATACGTTGCCCAGGGTGCGCCACGTGGAGGTAAGTCTAACGCCCACCCCAAATTAAAATATAGCATGAATCTAGTTGCGAGTTGAATCAGAAGTCTGCGATTTGTATTTTCTTAATTTATTTTCTCCAAATCATTACATTATGACTCTAAATTTCCACCTTATTAAGTAAAAACTACTCAAGATCCCAGTAAGAACAAGTTTGCTTTCTTATGAGCACTTAGTTACGCCCAAAATGACTGACTAGCCGATGATTTGAGTGCTGATTGCCTCTCCCCCAGTTTAGGTTGAGAACAATGAAAATATTTTACTTGAGTTCTTAAAATTAGTAAACTCTCAATCCGCACATTCTTATTTACAATTTAAACTGACTTATAATAGCATTTTTCGTACGCTTTTAACTAGACCATTCTGTCGTGTTTCATACTGACCTTGATCCATTTACACTCGTTGCAATAAATAAAAACCTATTTTTTTCCAAATTAATGGTGGGAAAAAATAGAACCAAATTTATCATGTTAGTTTGGTAAAAACGGATACTATTTGTAAGCATTTTTATGTAAAAGTTAAAATCTTTAAATCAGCTTTCATCTCTGTTCTATGCTTACAGCAAAGGAAATTTGTTAATTAATCTTACAATTCAAAATCAGGTTGTCTTGTGAATATAAAGACTAAAGTCTTTTACTACAATTAGTGTAATCTAATCACTTAAAGTGTTAGTTACTTCACCTCCATGTATTTACTTTATTATCATGAAAATGGATTTGATAGCACTGTGCCATTTCGTAATACTTCCTTGTTTGCCAGAAGACATCATTTTTATTTTGCAAGATTAAAGCAAAACTCCTTGAAACATTGGATAACTCTTTGAGATAGTGAAAATTGGAAAATCCTACGTTATACGTGATATTTCACTCTGCGTGTAACATTCGATGTCCAGAAGCAAGTTGACATGATCCCTAGCAAGTTAGTTCAAATCGTAAATTACTTTTAATATGTTTATACAATCTTTTTTTCTTTTACTGCTTGTTGTGTGGGTTAATGCAGTGAGTATTATTACTCATTCCGCTATGCTTGGCCAATGCAAAGGCTAGCCGATTTTGTGTTTCTCTAAGAAGAGGTTGAACGCTATCACTCCCTAAACCAGCATGAGCTCCAAAAAGTGCTTTCCCAGGAAGGGAAAGCAAAGATTAGTAAGAGTGGGGCTTATTGGAGCCTCCATTGAGGCATTCCCATTTAAGCGATTTTCTGAAAAAGCATTTATTGATTTTACCCACTTAAATATATATATTTATTTATTTAAAATGGCAGGCATTTTGATAGCTATCATTAGCCATTTAGCTGACTTCAGGCTTTACAGAGGGGGGGGGGGATATCAAAGTAGAAGAAAGTCGAGGGGTGGGGTTCAGAAGAGCGATTCACAGATGTAAAAGGAACAGAGAGACACCAATGCACAGAAAGGGTATGATGAGTACTGTAGTAGGGGTTGAATGTGACATACAGTGGGGGTGATGGTAGTTTGAAGTCAGAAGTCAACTGCCGGTTAATAGACATTGTTGCCGTAGGAGTATTCGTTGCCCAGGGTACATCACGTGGAGGTAAGTCTATCGCACACCCCAACCCACTTAAATATTATATCTTTTTTCGATTGGTGCCCCTATCAATTTACAATATAGATTTACAATTTTATCCTTTCCAAATGTGATATTATGTACTTCAAGCATTCCCCTCTTTTTTCAGTTCTAATAGTTTTTAAAAGCACATACGTTTTACTGAATAACTTTTCCAAT
Organism: Rodentolepis nana; assembly: GCA_900617975.1. Classification (NCBI taxonomy): domain Eukaryota; kingdom Metazoa; phylum Platyhelminthes; class Cestoda; order Cyclophyllidea; family Hymenolepididae; genus Rodentolepis; species Rodentolepis nana. The sequence goes on from UZAE01012013.1 coordinate 75,830, forward strand.
TGTCTGACATTTTCACGTGACTGTGGACTTCAGTTCACATCAGGCTTTCCGGTCAAATAGAATGCAGCATTTTAACAGATACTTATTGCTTGACCAGAGTAATTTTAAAACGTAAAGTTAATTATTAATCAATCTCTCCCATAGCTTCCCTTCTCTTTGCATGCATATTTGTGAGAGTTTTCGCTGTGTTTGCGCATTATTCCTTCGTCTTTCTTCCTCAGTTTGTGCTAGAGCTTGTCTGAGTTATAAATTGAAATAAACCTGTTTTATTAAACTATGAAGCAGAATTTTTAAAATTAACGGAACGTTTTGATCTCGCAAACTTATGTTATACCAAAAGTGTTTGAGGAATGTGAAATGTTTCTTACGAATTAATTAACTTTTTAGTAAATTCTCTTCTAAAACTGTTGATTTTAATTCATCTATCGCTGATTGTAATATGTGAGGACATTTAACCTAACTAACAATCCAACGCGGTCATCAAGTTCATTCACGGCAATACTTGCTTACTTCTGCTAATTGATTAATTATGGTAATAAAAGGAAGATATCAGACTTAAATGAATGGGAAGACCTTCTCCATAAAAGAGGAGGTAGCAATGAAAAGTTACTACTTCTGCGTGAATAAAGGAGAGATAGACATAAAAACAAGCTTAGATGTACATTTTCTACTAAAATCAAATAAATTAGAGCTGGTACTTGAATTAGAAGTAGCTCTTAACCCTAAGTTAAGCTACTTTTGAATCCAGACCAAATTGAACAAGATGGCTCTCAGTAGAACTAATCATCTACCCAAGGCTAACAATATGCAACTGCGTTACCCCAGTGAGAAAACCAAGAGTAATATGGGATGGAACAAAACGGATGAGAGAAGAAAGGAGATAGGAACAGTGAGTGAGGTGAGAGATTTGGAAGAACAGCTTGGATTGTGATAGATCGATGGATTAGGGTTCGGTTTGCGGAGCTCCAACCTTTATTTTGTGCTGCTAGCTACTTTAAGTTATCACCCTTTTAATAACACTTTGTTCTGCTAATATTTCCTTTAATGCATCCAGCAAGCTGTAAATGCAGTAAATCTCATGGTTCTCAGTGTACTCTTCTTATTAGAATGCGATCTGGATGATATGGGATAAATATCTTGACTCGGTCCAGAGTAAGAGGCCTTCAGATTTGCAGAAATGATTTGTATTAATTTCAGAGGTATTCATTTTCGTGATGCGTTCACGATTTATATACATTGCAGTGCAAATGTACCTAATATTCAACAGAAATATTCACTTATACATTTCGAATCAAGATTTCTGCTTATCAGTTAAACTAAGGGCTGATTAAAACCACTATCTCAAAGTCTTCCAAGCCTTTCAACCACCCATCTCCTGATTAAAAATAACATTAAATTACAATGTATTTAATCCTAAATTATGCAGAACAAAGAAACCCGGTCGATTGATTTCAACTGTCTGTAGGAATTAATGCTTGCCCTCTTTCTATCACAGTGACATATGACAGACTGTCAAGCCTTATTTACCGTGAAGTCTTTAACATACAATTTCATCTTGACAATTTGACATTGAGCGTGCAATCACAATCATCTTTTTTGTTATATAATATTACTTTGAGTAGAACTTTTACGAATAAATGCGAACAATTATTTGAAAATCATCAGTTTATATTAGAAGCAAGAGGCCGTTGTCACATGTCAAATTAATGATAATGGAAATTAAATTGTCTGTTTTGAATAATGATGATACTTATTTAAAATAAATGAATTTTTCGTTGAAACTAGATATTTTGTCCATTTGTCATTGACGTTTGATTCATTTTAAATGTTACTCAAGCCCCTAAGTAGAAAAGTGACTTTCTTCCAACTGATAAACCTTTCACGTCCTATTATATTTTACTTAATGGTTTTTTATTTCATTTCATTCTAATAGTTCCGGGGAGGGAGAGAATCTGTCCGGTTTCGAGATCGCCATTAGCAAGTTGTCAAAGTCGAATAATCAACAATACCCTTCAGGCTTAATTTCACCCTTTATTCGAACGTGGCGATGTTCTCTCCTGTTCCCTATTGAAGATCCCCAGATAATTGCAGAAAAGTACTGGAATGACAGGTTGGTTCGTTATTTGAAATTCGTTGCCCTATTATACCGTTTAACGTGATTTCCAAGTTATAAAATGTACTTCTGCTTGAATATAACAACGATGGCATTGCTTCGCCTAATAGACAACAACAGATGATTCAGAAAATAGAGTTGAGAATCCGCCAAAATTTATTGACTAGCATCAATTAAGAATCAGATCTGTTAAATAACAGATATGAACACTAACGGATAAACGCGTTGTGAAAGAGGGTGCAGGAATATTAGAAAGAGTAAGAATTGAATAATCGATGTGTCTTCTGAATTTTACAGGCTAAATGGTCGATAGTATTTCAAGCAAAATCAAGACATAAATATGATTTCTTAACGAAAATTTATTTAAATTAACATTTATCAACAAAGTCTAAGATATTTTAAGGAATACTTCATTAACAAGAATGCTCAATCCTGAAATTGTATTTCCAAATCATTTCGTTATTGGAGGTAGATGCTTCTGGTTATTGTTTAATTTAATTTATTTTAAGAGAATTGCAAATATTATGTAATTTATTTGTAAATATTAATGTGTATGATATTTTATTCAAGTGGTTCATTCAAAATTCATCTTCTCCAAACTAATTAGAGAAGTCAAAGGTGCCATGCCCATATGACTTGACACTGTTGCCCTAGAAATCAAATGATTAAATTATATAAGTAGGACTGTTAGAATTAAATTTCTAATTAAATTATAAGTTAATCTGCACTAAGGCCAATATTATCCAATGAGTTTGAAAGTAAGTAAAGTGGGTATTTGCAAACGTTAATCTAAACAAGCGGTGAATGCCTACAGAACTTGACAGATTAAACCACTTAGAGGCATTGCTACTGCCCATAGTGCAATGGTCAATGCTTACGATCATCAAGTCAAGGTGCCGCTAAATTGTTGTCCATGGTGCACTTATGACCGCATCAATTAATTTCTGTTATCAAATCATTGATTAAATGCAGTCAAGGTACCTTCTCACTTTCCATAACGTGATTTGGGGACTTCACAGTAATTTGAATGAAGCTTATAATAAGCATTCTCAGACCCAATATGAAAAAAAGCCATTACGCTTTCTGTTGGTTGATACAAATGAAAAAGTCAGAAGGATGTTATTTACGTATGACAGCTTATCTTAAATGAACTTGAGCCAATTCTGTTGTGGAAAAATCTTGATGGTAAGCTCCAATACTTTGGCCAGCAGAAAAATGTATTCCCATGGCATGATCAGTTAATTCAGTTATTAACCAGTCAATTGGTTAAATTCTTAAAAAACTTTATATCATTGCTATTCATTATCCCCGGGAGAAACTCCCAAGCTTCTCCCATGACTCTGTATTTTGAACCTCACCAGCCAAGTTGCCTTACCTGAAATTGCTGTCTAAACGCCAACCAAATATATTTTTATATTTAATTCAGTACAAATAACTGTATTTTCTTAATAAAAACTGTGGTTAGGTTTGCTTCCATATTGCGAACATGGCTACATCATAGGTTTGTAGAGTTTTCTGGATTTGGATCTTTTTGTTCTATGACATCCCTTCAGCATTCCACTGAAGGATCTGTAGAAGTTATGATTCGCCCTGACGAGGGCGATTTCTCTTATATCTTCGTTTCAAGCTAATCATGATAAATTGAAGTCGAATGCTGAGTAATAGACTTTTTTGCTGTATGAATATACGTTGTCCAGGGTACACCACGTGGAGGTAAGTCTATCGTGCACCCCAATTCAGTGCAAATAATTGTATTTTCTTAATAAACACTGCGGTTAGAGATAAAAATTCTCTTTACTCCTCTTTCCCGAGTTTGAGGGCTGTAACTTAGATAAAGATGAGCTGGAAAGTCATAAAAACACCCAAGTTGCGTTTTAATTTGAACAAAAGGAGATTCCCATTTGATCAAGGATAATAAAATTTTGAGATTTGAAAGGTTCGTCTCTCATATTTACCAAAATTTGTTTTGATTATTTTCAAGTGACTGACTATCCCTCTTGTCAAGCACTTCAAAAAAACTGCCAGATCACTAAAGAAATAGTTATGGAAATGCGAAGTGAGCTTCTATACAAAATGTTATCTTCCTTTAAGGCTAACTTGCTCTAGCTCTAATTTGTATTACGATATCAGCTGATGGAATATCTCAATAAAATTCTTGCATTTATAATACTTTGAAAACTAATCCTCATTAATTTATATCAATTTGTTTCCCATTCGATTCAGAGCTTCTTGGGATGAGAATGTACTACGAGCAGAAGTAATGGAAGATCTTGTCCCAGAAATGGTCCAAATTCAACGAATTCTCTTCAACGCCCTACCACCACAACCAGCAAGAGAATGTCGATTGTTGAGAGGACGTCAGCTGCTATTGAAATCAAGGCATGCTTCTGCTTCAGCTCCTTACACAATGGATTCATCGGCTAATGAAGAAGATGTCGCAGTTATGGGAGTAGCCATTGTTAGTACCTCTGTCAATCATGGAGTCGTAGTACCCGAGGTACCTCAGGAACTTATGCCATCTGCCCACTTCGCCAAAGAACACCTTCTAGTGGAGAGGACAATTAGTCATTCACGACCTGTTTGCAGAGTTACAATTATCTCAGAGGCTGATATTAAGTAATTTGCTGTATTTTCCTGTTATATTTGTGATAATAAGGTCATTTGACCAGATGCAGAAAATGGAGGGAATTATAGTCTTGTCTTTCTCCCCGTAACTCCGAATCTGGAGTAAAAAGGATTCTAGGGCCAGCAGTCACCAGATACCTATAATTAATTGTTATTTTTAATTTTAAAACTTCCTCACGAAAATTAGAGAAGAGTCGCGACTAGTTGCTTAATTAAAGACCTCTGTTTCTTTTAAGGATTCACAAGTACCAAGTGAATAGTGTAATTAAGATTTAGCCAGGGATCTCCTATCGGCACTCTATTCGAGAATATTTATTTCTGCTTACTTAACGTACGAATTACCCTAAAAATATTTAATTTTTGGTTGAATATTCAAGATCATGAGGAAAAAATAATTCTCATTTTCTCAATTCCTTGACTGGAAATTCTGGGTTTTACGCCTCTTTCTTAACCAAATTTTGACACTGCTGTCATTCACCAGATATGCGACCTCAGATATAAAATTCGTGAATTTGACTTCTGCCGGATATGACAGTCCATTCTTTCACGCTCAATTTTCCAAATTAGGGGTTTTTTTCACAGTTGATAAAATTTATGTACACGAGAAATTTCACTGAAACGCTCATTGATAAAATTGAAATATCAGATGAATGTAGCTCTATCTTCAAAATTTGACTAGATATTAGACTTGAGGATCCTTTTCCATTGAATATAAAGGAGAAAGCTATGAAAGTCGAATATTCTATTAATTAAGGACATGGGAACGGTGTAACTATCCCAGCAAGAATAGTGAATAAATATGTCGGATAGATAGAATCAATCGTAGTATGTTCCAAGATTGCTAAAATCATATGATTCTTCCATCTTAATACCCTTTCAATAACTTAACTGTTTCGGCTTTTCTTCTACAGGGGTTTCTCCCAGGAATGGTATTCATCTCAGTGGGGTCACTATCTACTTCGACGGCTATTAGCTCTGCGTCACTGTTTTGCTCAATCTCCCAATTCCCTTCAAGTTTCCAATTCCACGCCACCCTCTCCTCCTTCTTCTTTAAATCCCAATCTAGCTTCATCTACATCTACTACTTGGATCCTTGATGATATCCCGCCTTCAACTACGAAATCAGAATCAGAAGATCAAGGCGGCCAGCATACTGACGAAGATTCTTGTCACAAGGAAGCGCCCCAATTGCTGCCAGACGAGATTAAAGAATATTGACTTATGATCAAGGTTCACCTGTTTCTCCTTCTCCTCCAGATCCCCATCATTCACCTGTACACATTCTTTTCTTAGCGCCAATTGGACTATATGATCAGATTTGGATCCCCCTTATGTCTCTTCCACTAATTAACTGAGCCGATCATATATTTGGTCCTGCTACCCCCTCTCCTTTGGAAGCTATTCCAGACTCCCTATATATCGTGATCTTGCCCGCAGATATATAATTTATACTCATGGGCATATTTCCAGAATATATATTGGTTATCATCCGAGTAGATAAATTGTCTTATTGTAAAGGAGCTTGAATTTTACTGAGATATAATCACCGTTTGTCAGAAGGTGTATTGCTGCAACATAACTTCATTCTATGTTCCTCCAATTATTTGTTTATATTGTGTGCAGAATATGTCGGTTGAGAGCATACTCACTGCATTGCGACATTCAGATGTCCAGATTCGGTGTTTCTTTTACCTAATTGTCTATTCGCAACTCTTTAATTATTTGAATTATGGGACTTAAGTTTTAGCTAAATTATATTTACCCTAACTCAATGGAATAAGAATTGCGTGAAATGGGAAAAATGCATAGAAAATCTGTCTAATCCCTTTTCTTTGTGAGTCACACTCAATGGCTATTTAGACTAAGCAAAGACCAATGTATTGTCTTGAGATATGCAATAAAACGAAACAATTGTTTACATTACGATAGTTAAGATAAAGAACTCCACCCAAATAAATGTCTTTTATGTATTACAAAATTTAGAGATGAAAGTTGAAATGCTATCATTTTTGAGTCGATATAAATTCAAATAAGTTGAATTTAGCAGAAATTTCACTTAAATCGTAAAATTTTTGGAACCGTTTCATCTTGGCTGTTGAACAAGGCTCCTCAATAAGGCTATTAACTTATAATGTTTCATGTAGATTCCAAGTGAGTAAATATTAAATTTGTAAAAACATAACCAATATTTTTATTGGAACAGGTGATGAAAAAATGAGAGAAAATATTGCAATGTTTATTAAACATAAATTATTCTAAAAATGGAAAAAACTGATAAAATTAATTTATATACACACACGAAACCTTGGTTAGTTTTGGTATGAAAAATGGAATTCATCTATTAAATTGCGCAGAATTTAGCAAGATTTGTCTCCGTAGAAAAAGTTTCTAAAAACATATACATAAATATTCACGATTGTGTTCACTTCAAAAGCCCGCAAACAGTTTCAAACAAACTCACCATTATATCGCTTGGTTTTCATTCGACGGTTTTGGAACCATACCTTAACCTAAAATAGGCAATAAACTTTTATTGGAATGAGATGCACATTTTCACTGCATTTTTTATACATCTGTAAATATCACTTTCAACTTGACGTTTTACATATGTCTCATTACCAATTTTTTTAATTTGGAAACCATATGATTACTGATTAAGTTAAATGTTTTAAACGAGCAGTAGGCCTCTGGTCATTTCATATTCATATTCGATTTCCAAATAATTAATCTATTAAATTCAAACAAGAAACATGCTATGCTCTGTATATTCCATCAACTTTAATGAAATGTTGTGTTTTTTAACCACCAATTTTTGAGTTATTAAAACGCCGCGTATCTTAAAAGTTTGTGGTGAGGAGAAAATTTTTTAAACTGTGGACTTTAGTTTATATTTCGTCATTTCAATTGGTTTTACAATTTCATGACCAACTAAAATTTCAGTAAGCCCATCAACATCAAGTAATCTTTATTAAACAAGGGTGTGCGATAGACTTACTTCCACGTGGTGCTCCCTGGGCAACGTATACTCATACGGCAATATTACGGCAGTTGACTTCTGACTTCAAACTACCATGAGCTGACTCCATGTCATATTCGATCATTTTCACAGTACTCACCACTGTTTGTCATATTTCATCTCTTTCACAGTACTCATCTTACCTTTTCTCTACCTTTGTGCCTGTCCGTGAATCATTATTCTGTCTACCCTCTCAACTTTTTGTCACTTTGATGTTCCTCCTCCTCTCTGTGAAGCCCGAAGTCAGCTAAAGGGGCTATGGTTAACCATCGAAACGCCTGTCATTTGAAATAAATAAATAAATAAATCCTTATTAAACATATTTTAATTGACATGAAACTCAGACCCACTCCGTGTTAACAAGAAGGTATTTCATGCTCACCATTTTAGCAGTGAAATGTCTAAAATGTAACCGATTCAGTTTCAGTACCCTGATTTCAAACATTCAAGAAAGAAAACAAATCAGATAATTTAATTAAATTTGAATTTCATTCTATTGTACCTCAAATTTTATTGAAATCTCCAACTGATCTTCAATTTTATTCTTCCAAGCTTAGGAAAAAACAGCCAAGTTTCAGAAAAATTATTGCTTTTAGTAAAGAAGAAGATAAGATCTTTCTAACAATTTTGTTACCTAATTTTAATTAGCTAAAGTGAGGAATAAAATTTTGGTTTCCATTTAAAATTTATTCATTGTTATAATTTACTGAAACACTATACTTAGTTAATTACAAAGACATACGCAACTAAACGAATAAAGTATAAATGCATCACATATTTTTTTATTTTAATCTTAGTTTTTCCTCTACATGACGTTTATAGTTTTATTTTGAGGTTTGTGAAGGCTGTTGATATTAATTAAACAGGTTTGATTTTGTAAGAAAAGCATTATGGGTTCAAATTATCACACTGGCTCTAAATACCCAGGACATCAAAGTTAATTCGGACTATAAAGCATCGCTCCCCCCACCCCCTCGGCCTCCCCCGACAAAAACAACTTAATTACCTGCCTCTCGGACAGTCCCAAAGCAACAGCCACCTCGTAACGACGCAAGCGAGTGAGGTAGGTGTTTGTCCTGAATTCCCCCTCCAAAGCTTCCAGCTGTTGTCTGGTGAATGCCGTCCGTTGCTTCTTCGCCTGCTGTCCTGACTGTTGTGTCTGCTTCTTATGTGACTGGCAGGTCCCCCTGAGATCCTCTTGGCCCCCTGTCTGGTGCCTTTGATGTATTATCGCCTGGCCGCTTGAGACACAAGGGGTGTGAGTCTCTAGGCCCTCTTTGAGAATGCCACTAGACGATGCTGGGCTCCCATAGTCCATTGTATTGGTGATTTTGGAGGAGCTTGTTGTGCTTGGAAAGCTAATATAAGGTCTTGTTCCCGTCGTCCAGGAAACTGTGGAACCGGATGACACTGAAGTACCATAGTCTATTGGACTAGAGATTTTTGTTGTGGTCCTCTCAGTATTGGGAACATTTGAATAGGGTCTTGTTCCATTTGGCCAGGAGACACATGAACCTTTAATGAAGTATTCAGTGTAAGTTCAGAATAAAAAGCAGCGTTAATCCCAGTAGTAAAGCTACTTTTAAAGTTCGACAAAGTTAAGCTTAGAACCATCCACTTACAAGTCTCTTTAAAGCTAACAGGATATGATAGCCTTTTCTAAAATCAGAAAGGATTGAAGAAATGGGCCTATAGGTAATAGTTGCTTCTCCATCTTATTCGATCCAATTAAATCCACGAGTTTAAAATATGTATATGCTAATTTGACGTCAAAATTTTATTTTTTACAGACAGGGGTGGGCGATAGACTTACCTCCACGTGGTGCATCCTGGGCAACGTATACTCATGCGGCAAAAAAGTCTATTAACTGCCAGTTGACTTCTCACTTCAAACAGCCATCACCCTCACTGCATGTCATATTCGACCCCTACCACTACTCATCTTACCCTTTCTGAGCCTTTGTGTCTGTTTCTTTTACATCTTTGAAACACATTTCTATTCCCCCTCCTGAATTCTTCTCACTTTGATGTTCCCCCTCCCCTCTGTGAAGCCTGAAGTCAACTAAAGGGCTAATGATAGCTATCAAAACGCCTGCCATTTGTTATAAATAATTTTTTACAGACATGATTAATATGTAAAGGATAATATTAACAAACAAACATTTTAATCATTGGTCTATGTATAGAACTCACAATTTCACCTAGATATTAAGCACTCAATTAGGATAAAGGCTGAAATCTCTTTTATATTATTTTGCATTTTATTTCACCTGAAGGTATCTGATTGATGGTGAACAAGAAATCAGCCAACAACGTCGTAAGAATGAAATAAGCTTCAAGATTAGTTTCGTAGATTTTGTTCATTCATTTTTGCAAACCTATTAAATTAAGTACTGAATGGAGCAATATGGTCTGCTTCGTCTAACATCCATTCCATATTTTTGGTGGAATTATAATAACGAGGCAGCTGTTTCAAAACTACTTAAGAAGAGGAGAAATGAGTTGAAATCTTTGCCTGTCTATCATTCTAATTGTGCAAAAAATGTGGGACGAATAGAGCTTAGAGACGTTATGCTCTTACTAGAGATTAATGCTGAAGGACACATTGAAGTAAACTTCAGAATAGGGAGTAAATTTCACTCAATTCTATCAACTATAAATGACTGCAGTCATCGTTACTTAAATCAGTACTCAGTAGAAATACATCACTCACCAAGCTGTCCGTAAAAATATGGGCATGGCGGCTGATAGGTACTGAACAAATTTTCACAACTCAATGTGCTGACCGGATCTGGTGAGAAGGGATTCGTCGCATAATTTGGAACTGCAGACACGGGATAGGTACTTTGTGAGCAGTAATTGAAAAATCGATAGGAAGTTGAGATCTGTGGATTCGATAAGTTTTGAGGGCTTGAAGCACAAGGCAGTTGAGACCAGTTAGAAGTGCTTGGAACGGCTTGTGACCAACCGGCGGCAAACTCGCAGTAGGACATTTTGTGATGAGGTGACGAGTGTGATGGGATTTTGGTAACCTGATGGGTTGTGTTGCTGGGATGTGAATGGTTAGTTCTATGTGTTTTGCGGCGCGGTCAGTAACGTGATTGGCCGGGTGTGCACACAGTCTGGAGAATCCATAAAACCATCATAGTTGATATAAATCTCCACAATAATTACCAAGATGATACTTTTTAAGCCCAGTTGATACAAATTATTATGCTAGTTAGAAGCTAGGTCTAATTGAGCAAACATGAGTCCAACTTAAAATAAAATTCAATGTAAGTTTACAAGTTCATGATGATTCATAAGAATTCCACTAAATAAGAATTTCTAAATGGAAAACTCCTTCAAAATCTCGCCATTCTACTGATAGAATATGATATGGGAGCATGCCTTCAAGAATTTATTTCTGGTTGATTTCCAGTTATTCTTTTGTAGAAATCAACGCCCCAATTGTCAATTATAAATAGTTTATACTTTTGTGCACATTTATCTCTCTTTCATTTTTAGGCATAGCTTTAGTAGTTGCAAGTTTTCTTTTAGTATTTGGCAGACCAAAGTAGCATTTCAATAGTTATTATCCAATAATTTAGTCAAGTATTATATAACTGAATTATTTATTTATTTCAAATGGCAGGCGTTTGCCATTTAGCTGACTTCGGGCTTCACAGAGGGAAGGTTAATCAGAGTAGAAGAAAGTCGAGGGGTGGGGAAGAGAAGAGCGATTCACAGATGTAAAAGAGGCAAACAGACACAAAGGTAGAGAAAAGGTAAGTTGAGTACTGTGGAAGGGGTCGAATATGACATACAGTGGGGGGTGATGGTTGTTTGAAGTGAGAAGTCAACTGCCGGCTTATTGACTTTTTAGTCGTATGAGTATACGTTGCCCACGGTGCACCACGTAAGTCTATCGCACACCCCTAGCTGAAATATTATTGTATAAAAATGAATTGTAACAATTTCAAGCTCATTGATTCTATTCTCGTTTATGCTCAAAGCATAAAAGCATGAGATTAAACTCTGTGGACAAAGTATCCAATGTTTGCCAAAAAGTATCATTTAAATTCAATTTGAGCTCAACTCAAGTTGACCATAATTGGCAGGACAGTTATAGCCACTCAGGGAATGAAGTCGAATTTGAAAGTTACGCGCTATTTAGAAATAAATTTCAGTGATAAATAGAGAAAGTTGATGAAAGTACTTTTTAAATTTCTACTAACAAATCAGAATCTTCCTATTTTAAATTACTTATTGATTATCGTTATTACCTCCAACTAACCAAAGCTTTTAGCTTATTTTCTTTGTTAGAATAGTAATTTGGTAAAATTCCTATTAGTTGAAATCTGGTTTTATCAGCTTGTCTGCTTATCTCATAATGCTAATGGAGAGTATGGAAATGCTCAAATGTTCGAGAATTCCGGTTAAAGATGTTTATCTCCAGTGGCATGCCCGAAATGTTTCAGAAACTTTCATCGTGGGGATATATTCAAACACAGAGGAATTGTAAGTTAATTAAAGGATGAAAGCTCAGGCTTTAAAGAGGGAATAAAGGATTTGGTCATTGAGGTGGAGATCATGGAACTTGGGGTACTTTAACTCATCTGCGACCAAGAATTATAGGGCGAGTGCTATTGCAAGTTACATCGTCTTGATACTAAATGAAGAAATCTGGGAAACACGTTTTCATACGATTTCAGAGCTAGATTTCTGCTAGAACCCAACTATTGAACAAAGAATTTCATTATTTGAAAGAGCTGATCGATCCACCAGTGATTTTTCTTTTCACTTTCATCAGCAAAAACCGCACACTTTCAATCTTGCTTAATCTTGCATTGATCGTAGCCTAGAGTGTATCAGGTAAGATAATAACAGGCTATAGTACTACAATGCTGCATGGTACATTGATTGAGGGATAATGTGTTGGGCTCCAAACTTTGTGAGTTGAAGGAGTAACTAGAGAGAAAGGAATAAAGCTCAGTTCAGAGGAGTATGGTGCAAAAGACACTTTGATGCTTAGTGAATAGTGGGCAAGGCGAAGTAGAACTCACTATGCTATATGTGAGGGACTGAGACAAGCGAAAACAAATTAAAATAACTAGTAATTAAGACTAGAGATAATGTTGGTAAATATTCGTGTTCAAGACTCCAGGAGGTAGATAATTAAATGCTATGGTTGAGAACATCAACCCCACACATTAGTCTCTTCCAATCATCAAAAGTATCTAGTTTGCAAGAGTTAATCCAAGAAGGGTCCTATTATTCAGAGGTCAGACCACTATGCCAGATCAGTAGATCACATACTGAGATCTTCTCAATTATAGACGGAAGAAATTAGTATTCCGATATTACTTACACAATTTAATTACAAATTTTACATTGTATGATTATGGAAATATGTGTTTCTTTAAGAGATCTCGAGTCTGTTGTTTTTCACGCAGATATCTTTGCTTCAAATCAGATTTAAAATCTTCTCTCTAAAGACGATTTGTCAAATTAGATTCAGTTAATCTCCAAATCCCTAAGACATCACTCATGATCAACTTCAATCTGTCTTCTATTGATGCCATCTAAATCTAGTGCGCTCTCATTCAAACATCGGCCCACTCTTGTCCTAGAAACCGTATTAATGATACATTCAACTTTGAACGTGATCTCAGAAGTGGCTTCATCATAAGATTAACTCTTACTTGGTTAGCAACAAATGCCACTTTTTGTGTTAAGAGATAGTCGGGTATCCAGTTCAGTGTCTTAAACAATTCGTGGGATTTGTTTTACGTTGTTGGGTTCATTAGTCTGGATTGAAATCCTCCCTACTCTTTATTAAAGGCAAAAAACAATGCATTCCAGCTAATAATTAATATGGTTTGATGGTTTAAAAGATATAATTAGCTAATATGCTAATTATTATTTGGAGGAAATTCCTAAACAGCAGACGTATTGATGCCATTAATTTGATGAAAAATCCGATACCTTAGGTCTATTTTTGTGAATAACTGGTTGCTTTCTTAAGAATGGTTGACATTCACATAAAATCACGTATGTTGTGTACCATATTTGCTGGGCACCGTTTATAAGTAAATACGGGATATATTATTCAACTCGGATGCACGAGAACATGACTGCACCAGGGAGATAAATTCGAGGAAATGTTTTGGCTATTGGGTTTATAAGATTGGGACTACTTATTGCTCACCTCAGCGTGAAAAATATCTTTCGAAGTGCCCTGTTTATTGATCCCGATGTTAGTATTTAGGGCAACATTCTGATTTGTGACGCTTCAACTCACCATGGTTTTTATAAGCTTAAAATCATCTTAGTTTATAGTTTTTCTTAGTCTCTAATGCCTCAAAAGAAGCTTTAGGGTAAAAAAATTTGTGCAATATTACAAGATTAATCTTCATAATCCATTTTTCTGTTTTAGCCACATGATCCCTACCTTGCCTAAAGGTTCGAATTAAAGACATTGCTGGTTCAGAACACCGATAGGAGTATGTTGCACTACTGAGGAGTGAAGACTGACATCATAGCAACAAATGAGGTTTTATCTAAACTCTACATCCACGTAGTTGCTGACTGGGTAGCTTAATGTGCCCTAAATTTCAAATTTCCTGATTTGATTTCTTAGTTTCTAAGCGTGCTCTTGTACTCAAACTTATTGACTAGATGTTCAGAGCAAAGTATTCGGTCGTCCCCTCTTAATTCATGAGTTTCGCATAACTTCGATTAGCACCTAGTTAGAGTTTACCTTTACAAGTCTTAATTGACCTTAATTAATCAATGTGGCTCTTCACGCCATTTCGTGGGCCAATTCACGCGACCGATGACGTGATTCATATCCAATGTCTGACTGAGAGCTAGCAGTGAGAAAATTCTGTCTTTGACTTTCGTTTGGTTTAGCAAAATCGTGACTCAATGAAAGAGATCACTTCTTTAAAACTATTCGAAAAGAGCGAAACAAAATAGAAAAAAAATAAATGAACGAGTTTGTAGTAGCCCAATTGTCTTCATGATGGTATAAGGGAAAAACTCAAAGAATATCAAAGATCTTCTTTTGGTGACTGGAGAGCGGTCATTTCCTAAACAAAAGTTTAAGGTGAGCGGAACCTAAACTAAACAATAGCAAGAAATGGAGAACAATGGAGATGGTTGGGAAAGGCAATAAAATTTAGTGAATGTGCGCCCAGAGGATTAAGGATTTTTTACCTACCTTAGCTCATTTGCCTTAAAACTATAAATTGATAAAAATCACGCCTTGGCAATCAATGCCTTTGCAATCAAAGAGGCCCATTTCACTGACAAGAGCATTGAAAACACAAGCTACCACTGTTCTAGCGAAATAATTTTGCCAATTCAATTGCAAACATGCACAGCATAGGTCAACTCTTAGGCAAGTTAATTGATGCTATTTATTTTCAATAATAGTGAGAAGAAAACATAAAATGTATTAATTACTTTAGCGGAGAAAGCTTAATAGTTATTTGTAATTGTATTTGCGTCTCGACAAAATCGATTAACGCAACAAAACCTGCAGTTCATGTTGGAAAAATTTGTTAATAGACATCTATTTATTTAGATCAGATGGTAGGCGTTTTGATGGTAGGCCTCATAGAGAGGAAGGAACATCGAAATGAAAAAAGTCGAAAGGAGGGAGGGAGGGAAGAGAAGAGTGTTTCAAAGATGTAAAAGAGACCACAAAGAAGGTAGAAAAAGGTGAGGTGATTACTGTGGAAGTAGTGGAATATAACATAGAGTGGGGTCAACTTCCGGTTAATAGACTTTTTTGGTCCTATGAGAATACGTTTCCCAGGATGCACCACATGGAGGTAAGTCTATCGCGCACCCCTGTTAATAGACATCAAATATCCTTCAAAAAACGTCTACTGCAATCCAAAAGACGATTCACAAAAGTTGAGTGTTGGAGTTTGAAATATCCCTTTGTTAACTTTGATAGATTCCGAATCTGAAATATAAATGAAGTAAATTTCTTGGATATTTTGACATTGCTCCCAACATCTTTATCGAACTTTCTGTCAACCGATTTCAGTTGATTTTCACAATTGAACAGCATAAGAAACCTTAAAATTTTGTGAGTAATAATGACATACGGCTTTACGATCGGGTAGCCAAGGTGACTAATTAGCATTCTATGGTGGCCTATTGACTAACCAATAAAAAAGTTATCACATTACTGTTAGAGTAGAGTTCACCTGTTCACGACCGTACAGTTTAATTCTGATTAAGAGGAGAAATATTGATATGTGAAATTTCCATTAGATACTTTCTTTCTGTCCAAGCCAAGTATCGTTATCGCTATCTTCAGGTTTATGGGAAAGAAATAGTTCCTGCCTCATTTTCAGTTTGAATAGTACAATTTATCATTTTTATGCCATTCAAGTGGCTTTGGGAAAGCGTAGCATATCTGTGGTATAAAATACAAAAACATTCTCACCTCACTCAGTTCCTTTTTCCAGATCCGGATAACCGGTTTCCAACTAAAGCTGAATACCCCAGTTTTAAGGTATTATCAGCTGCTGTCTTAGTCGACTTTAATTTAAATCGGTTAAAATGTTTCCTGCAAGTGTCCCACTTAAAGTGGGTTACATAAAGACAGTCAAAATTAATTACTGGAGAATTTTACCCACAACTTCATAGCTTTATCAAAAATTATGCTCATTATGCATTCATGTCACTTCTTGCTGTCATAGCCTCAGCTCTTATCAATAAATGAGGCATGACAACTGAGCTTAACTCAGCCGAAATTTAATTATGTGTCCTCAACGGTTTGAGATATGTTAAAATGAAGATTAATGAGGTACGTTATTAACAGAAAAATACATTTTAATAAATTTACATACACATCGTCTTAATTTTCGAATAGAGCTGAGTTTTAGAAGGGTAATTAAAACAATATATTTTAGTCATTTTTTACTCTTGTGGAATGTGGTACAACTTTATATTCTCATAATATTAGTGGTAGTTTGTTCATGAAGGAAAATAAGTTGTTCAAATGTCACTCTTATCTTCACTGTCAAAATCTGCAGGACTATACTTAGAGAGAAATCCTTCTCCGTATTTAATGCTCAAACAACTTCAAACTTTTGTGGCCCGACTATTTCCCATATTCGATCCCTTTCACAGTACTCATTTTACCTTTTTACGCCTTTGTGTCTGTCTGTCTGTCTCTTTTACATCTGTGAATCATTATTCTGTCTTCCATCTCGACTTTTTGTCACTTTGATTTTCCTTCTCCTCTCTGTGAAGCCCCGAAGTCAGCTCCAGGGCTAATGGTAACTTTCAAAACGCCTGCCATTTGATAAAAATTTAATTAATTTAATGCTCAAACAACTGGATCCAAAGTTTTAAGGTATGCAAAACAGATTGTAAAGTTGTCCAAAAATGTATGCTTTGTAGATATTAAAATGAGCCAACCTTTCTATAAGCAATTAGTAACATTTATGATCAATTTCGATTTATCTTATCAATTCCAATCAAATGAATTTGATGTAAGCATATTCGTGAGCTTTAGAACAAAGTTCTTGAAGGGATTGGCCAGACGAAGTACTTCGAACACAATCTCTCTCTCCCTCTCCCTCTCCATACAAAGACACAACAGAAGGCTATTATTAAGTATCAATGCCGAAATTATAAACCATGTGATTGTATATATAAATTAGATTGGGCCACTCCTTATCCTTTTGCGTGGTTGTACTGCGATCTCCCTCTGGGCCTGGACAAAATCAATCATCTTTCCGACTGCGATCATTAGAAAGAGAATAGTGGAATAGCAGGAATAGCTCATAATGTCGGCATACATCAAAAGTCGAGGAGGGGAGATTTTTCTACGCTTGGAGGTGCCCCCCTCCAATATTGGGCTCCTATTCACCTCCCCCTCCCCACACCATCCTTAACCTATGTCGCGACACGCAGTCTCCTTCTACGCTGCACCACGAATTTTCCCATGTGCACGTCTGATTTCACCTCACTTAGTTGGTGGTAACAACCAAAATAACGATGGTGTTAAACGATATTCCGAAAAGTCTCTTCTAGTCTCTAAGTATTCTACCTGACTGTTCGTGGGTTGAGGTTTTCAAACCCTCTTTCTGTGGGAAATGAAAATGCGGTAAATCATTTAAAAATGGGTAGGTTACACTTTAAATGAGTCTGGCTAGGATTTCTTGAGCTATGTTTTATGCATTTATGGAGTTGTGTGGAAACTTTAAGAATGCCAGAAATGTTGAAAATGGTAATTAAGAGGTGCAGCAACTTAAAGGAGTGAAAATTTTACAAGCGCCAGAAAATGTCCACGATTCATAGACGGAGGAACAGAAACTCTGAGCTGGTATAGCTATAATTTACTCGGAATTTTGATATCATTTCTCCGATAACTTGAACTGCGGATCATTAAGCAGAGATACATTGGGTTAAAATTTTCGATCGGTTTGTTTGCCATTTCAAAAAAATTGTTCCAAGTGAAGAAATGAATTGGACGGACACATAAATTTTAATACAATGTTTAATTGAAGCAAAGGATTTCTAAACGGTGGTATGAATTGTCAATTACTATTAAGTGATGTAGGTAATTTGCAATTTCAAAAAAACCTTTATCTAATGAGGGTCCTCTTTAGAAATCACATGTAATCAGTGATGTGGAGAAATATTTGCACCTCTCAGTGCCTAAAATTTGGAGGTTTAGCTAAATAGATCGATGAGATTCACATTAAAGAGCGTCACTTAGGAAGGTTACCATTCTAACCTCTGAGGCAATAGTTTGCCCATCAGTGTCACAAAAATAGGCTAATAGAGAAAACTCTTAATGAATTTAACTCAATTTTATGCACTATTCTGGCATGGCCTAATGCAAATGCTCCATTCAATGATATCTAACGCACGGCCAATTAGAGTGAGTGCTTTTACACAAACTTTAAGTGGAAACATCACCAGTTGAATTTGAGTTGCAAGACTCCATGTCTGTGATAGAAATAGCCGGGTCTTTTAGTTACCGAATTGGTAATGGGATTGCAAATCATTTCAGTATTGTTCTGCTAATTCAATGAATCTTGAATTCTATAAGGAAGACAATCCAAGTTCAGGAGAAGGAGGTACTTATGAAAAGATTTGACTTCAAACCTTCCAAGCCCATTCCGAACAAAAACATTGATATTTGGATAGTTGGAAGGTATCTTGACTGTGAATTCTTATTTCAACCCTACCTTTTCTGATTGAATTTAATCATTCCGATCGGTCACTCATATCTGTTCACTGATGTTCATTGATCTCACGACGTCGGCTACTAACGTAACTATCTTTTGTATCATTGGCTAATCAATATTTTACTTTATAATTAATTGCCTTCATTAGTCAAAGACCGTTTGAACAAGAAATGCATTGGAATAGGTGTCAAACAGTAGAACGAGCTAAATTCTGGCTTCATTAGGATATTCGAAGATAGATATCTTCAATTTAAAGTATGTCCCAAGCAAATTTCAAAATTGTCCATTTTCATTCTCACGAATCTGCGTTTTCTGAGCCAAAGCTCAAAAATCAAAGAACCACTTTCGCATATTTTTGGGGCATTCTACTTTGTGTCTCAGACAATAAAAGTGTAAAATCTTTGAGATGTACCTCAGTATCCGCTTTTCAGTATGATTACGCACTTAGCTCCAGGGTATTTTACAAATTTTAATTAGCTCATTTGGAATTAGCGTGTGCTTAGGGGTTATTAAAACCTTGCCAATTTTATGGATCAGCATTTGAGGTTAATCAGA